>JAYJMB010014054.1:58756-92275 GCA_036873735.1 Pouteria campechiana
CTCTCTCTCTCTCTCTCTCTACCTCTTTGTTGTTTTTGTTTTTTTGGATGATGGTTACAATGATGATGCTGACAATGTTATAGGCTGAAGTCAATGTAAAGATTAAGAAAGCATACTGCCCTCCAAAAATTGTGGAAGGAAATCCTTGTCTTGAATACATAAGGTATATTGTTTTCCCATGGTTTAGGAAGTTTGAGGTGGAACGTCATCCGAAGAATGGAGGGAACAAGTGAGTTTTCTCCCCCACACTCTTTTATGATTAATTAACAGAGTTCCTGAATTTTATTATCTTTTATTAATTGTTTTCAGAATTCTTCATTTGTTTATTTGAATGAGGAGATACATATGAATTCTTGTGTTAATTGCATGTTCTGTTTTGAGTTCTGGATTGGAAACTGAATTACTACATTTCTTCAGGCATATATCAAGTTTTTGATTCTTATGTCCCGATTTTTCACTTTTAGTTGCCCTTTCTTCTTTCTGTATGAATAATGGGTTTTTGGCAATTTCTGGCAAGAGAAATCATAAGAATATGGTGGATGGTTCTAAATAGAGAGAATATTTGCTGATGGTCCAATTGTTAGTGTTAGATTCTTAAGATACTTACATGTATACTTTTTACTCTCAATTCAGGACATTCAGGACATTCGAGGAATTGCTGGGTGATTATGAAAGGGAGGAATTGCATCCAGCTGATGTCAAACCTGCACTTGCAAAGGCGTTAAATAAGATTTTGGAGGTAACTTCAGTTCCATCTCATTCTAAATCCTTGAAAGCATCCAAAATTTGTCTATTTCAATTGCCGGAAGTTTGTATGCCTATTGATTAGTGGTGACAGGAAACACTTTCAACATCCAAACTGGTATTTTGGCTACATGTACCCTGACTCTCAATTACCATAAATGGTGCATGGGTGAAAGTTTGCTTCATAGTAGCTGTTTCTTACCATGATTCTCAGGAGTAGATAAATTATTAGCTTTTGGGTATCAGGCCTGCATCCCCTTTACTTCACATTTGGAACCGTCCACCATGGTGCAATAATCACATTAATTAGGCAATCTGGGAGCTCCATTTCCACCATATGAATGAAAAATATAAAGCCATTAACAATTTGTATTCCTCCTGCACTTTTTTTAATGTAAAACTTCACTGTACACCATTGATAATGGGACATGCCTGATAAACTATTCCCATCACTAATTTCAACTATTTCAGCAGGGCGTGTGGACTTTTAAAATCCTTTCAGTGATTAAAATGTTATTGATTTATTAGTGAATGTAATCTTGTTTAAGATAAATTCGGATTGTTCTGCTTCATTTGTAACTTGCATTTCCTTCTCTTTTATAGATATTTTTTGAAAACAAAGCTAGCTTAATTTGCATTTACTCTGGGGAACTTTGACTTCCATTCCACAGCAGCTTGGATTTAAGTTCTGTTAATATTATATCTCAATTCTGTATGTTTCACTTGCAGCCTGTTCGACAGCACTTCAAAAGTAATCCAGAAGCCAGCAGCCTGTTGAAAACTGTTAGGGTATGCACATGGATGATCCTTTGATGACACTATATCCTGTGAGAGGACGGAAGCCTAATATTTAATGAGTCCAACTGTAAACAACTATATTTAATGATGGCTGTTTTGAATGCTTACTGCAACTTGGACGGTTGGACTGGCCTGGACCAAGACAGGCAGGCATGATAATTGGTGGGCTTGCTCAGGAGAGAAGTTCTATCAATCGTTTAGGCTTCTTTTGGCCCAGTGCTCCAACTGTTATATGGGGCAATCTTAATGGTTAAGATTGGTCAACAAGTTTTAAATTGGTGGCTTCCCAGTTATTATGCCATTTGCTGTCAACAAAACCATTTTTTATTGCGTTATAAGCATGGGTCTCTGATTGTATCGTCCTCTACTCCTAACACTTTTCTGAACTGGGCATATGAGGGCAGTGGCTGGTCTCAATTTAAAACAGGCAAAATTGATTACTTTCCCTGGTACAAGCAACCATTTGCCTTCAACAAACCAGGAAGTTGCAATTTGGAGCCTAGGGTGTCACCGTTAACTGAAAATGAGAAGGCAATTATTAGGCTTCTTATTCAGTCCAGTTGCAAAAGTTGGTCCATAACTTGTTTTTTGTTAGACAGGATTTACTGTTACAAGGAATTTTATGGAAATTCTTTGGTTTTGCAGAGTTACAAGGTTACAAGGTGATTGAAAAAGAGCAGTCAAATGTGCTTTGCCACTCTCCTAAGATGTGGATTATTTTATACATGTGGGAACTCATGAGAAATTTTCCTCGCAGATGGTATTTACAAATATTTGCAAGATTATGCATTTAAGTAACATCTGTTTTTTTAGCACGAATTCCCTACTTGCCAGAGTCCACACTTTTGTTGTTGGAGAGATCTTATGTCTTTGTTATAGATATCTTTTGTTAATTTCCAGAGGTGGGCAATGTGAAGTTCCATTGGTCAATTGTGAGAGATGAGCAATGCCTTGCCCATGTTGGATATAAGCATATTCTACATGTTACTCCCTCCCTAAAACAAATTGGGCCTGGTTATCAATCAGATTTCTGGTACAGGAGCATAAGATGCATAATCTACTGATGCAACCATCCATTTTAGTCTAGTTGGTTGGTAGGCTGGGGCGGCCCATACCTACATCTGGGCGCACACTCCATTTTGATGTGTGCGCCAGAATAAGGTGTGTAATGCCTGTTTGCAGAATCTCTTATACTAAAAGACGTTGTCTTTCCAATCAAATCTAGATGTTTTGTGGACGGTGGGCCCTTTGTTGGCTGATAAAGGCTCGCTGTCATGCATGCAGAGTGGTGTAATCGATAGTTGTTATTCACATCTCCGAATTTGGTGCATTGGTGAGATTATAAATGATTGGGTGGAGGTGCATTGTAGGGCAAATTTTGGCAGTGGGAATATGGTGGTTGTTAATCCACAATGACCCTATGTGGCATTTGCCTGATCCATGTCTCTGTTGACCAGTCCTGTATGTAGGATTCCTCAGGAAACTCTCTCTAAAATCTGCAGAGGTGCCGATGCTTCCATCCCATCGTTATGACGTTGTCGGCAAGCGCGGCTGGGTGTGGTCATTGAACTACAGTTAAAAGAACATCAAATGTAATTGTTCTCTTTTAATTGTGAGTATGATAGAACAGGCAGATTTTTTTAACCCCTTTTTTAGCTATTAGGTTTGGAACCCTAAACGGCTAAGCCAACACTTAGGTATGCTTTTTGGGAAACATTTGTATTTCGATGTAATCATTAAAGCCCATTGTGATGTTTTTATTAGATCAAAATTAGCCATAGTTTATTTATATATATTTAACTATATGAGTGTAAAAAAGTGGGCTCAAATGGTGAGATTACATAGTAACTTTCCGTACAAGCATTCGCATGCAAATATTTTTCCTACTTTTTTTATGCATATTTAGGCTATAGGAAACACAGGCTCTCTTATGTCACATGAGGAGCTCAGTGGCTTTTTATTTGGCTTATTTTAAACAAATAAGCTACTTCAAGAAATAAGTCACATTGGACAAAGCTTATAAAAAAGGATTATAAGTCCATTTTAGCAAATAAGAGATTGCAAGAATTATGTTAGATAGAGCTTATTAAAAGGCTTATGAGCCCATTTTTTTGCCAATAATCCATATGCATTTCTCAAGATGCTTTCTTGCTCATTAAAAATTTATTTTCCTAAAGTACTCATATGATTATTACATAATTATCCAACATCCATTTCTTCCAACAAAATACTTTTACATTTAAAATTTAACTATTTATATTTACTTGTGAAATAAATAATCAAAATATCCATCTCTTCCAACAAAACAACTTTAAATTTAAAATTTAAAGGTTTTAGCTTTTTATATTTATTTGTCAAATAAGTATTTGGAAATTTTCTTTATTTCGATTTATCCAAATATTTTAGTAAGATTATCTTAAACAACACTTCTATGTTTAGCCTATGACTTATGAGAGTAATTCAGCCTTGTTCATTATTTCAACATTTCTACCTCAGCTGCATTAAACACACTTAACCATTTTAAGTCATTGAATCCAGCTATTTAGCTATCTCAAATAGTATTTGTTTATTAATTTCGGTTACTTACAAATCGACTTTTAGCTACTTATCAGCCATCATCCTATGAGCACCAAATCAAACGAGCCCTCAAAACTTGTAAAAGCAGCTGAGCACCAGGATATCCATGCGTCACTGCTACTGAAGATTGTCGAAGATTAGCATCTCAGCTACACACACAACAACGATACGCTGTCCAATTGACTGCCATATTCTTCGAAGTGATTTACGTAGAGGCAAGAAGTGTGCAAAAGAAAATTGTTGTGAGATGGCTAAGGCCCTGTTTGGTCCTGCTGTGGAATTTAAGTACTTTTTAAAAAAATTACTCTTATAATAGAATTTTGATAAGAAGTAGTTGAAGTAAAATAAATTTAAAAATACTTTTGTCATTATATATCTGTTTGGCTATCATATGATGAAAGTAATTTTATTATGTAATAACCAAAAAGGACAAAAATTTATGCTTTAACTCTATCTTCAAAAGAATTATGAAAATAATATAATATGTAAATTAAATTTTAATATTTAAAATAAGTGCTAATAATAAAATATTTTTAACATACATTGTTAGCTTAGGAGAAGAAAAATAGTTGATATTTTAAATATTAATATATATATATATAATAAAATTAATATAAATATATTTCTCTATATATACACAGATATATAAAACTATGATGGATGATAATATTTACATCATATCTGAATATTTAAATATAATTTTACATACTTATAACATTATTTTTTAAAAGAGAAGAAGATAAATAATATTGTCTTAAAATTTACTAACGCAAGAAACCCATGAAGAAGTAGAAATTTTCAACTTCTCTAAAACGTGAGTTTTAAGCTTTTGCGTTGGAGTGAAGTACTTTTAAAACTCTAGGCAAATGCTTACCAAAAACTGCACAAGCACGTTGGTGGTATGGAAGCACTTTTAGGCTGTGCAAAAGCGCCGATCAGAGCCTAAAGCGTCCAATTCCTAACATCTGGCTTCATCAACGTGGGTTCCCAGGCAGACCTCAAGGTACGATCATCGGTTGGAGATCTCGTCTCTTCATCCTTCAACTAATTTCTCCTGCACCTGATGCTCTGCTCCTGCCTTCAAAACCTCTCTTTATATGCATTAGTTGTTCAGAACTTCGACGAAGCATCCAGATAGATTTCTTGGAGTAATGCATCTTCACGAAATCCAAATTGTTCATGAACATGAGCCCATCCACAAACTCCACACTTGATTGCAGTGTTTTAAAAACTGGACTGGACCGTCTGGTCCGACGGTGAACCATAGGGAGCCCGGTCCGGTTGACATACGGTCCTTCAATTTTACTAAAAGCCAAGGAATCGGTCGGACCGTGAAACCGGTCCAAGCATTTTTTAAATCGAAAAAAGTTTCACTCCCGCGAGGTCGCGACTTCAGCCCTCTTTTTGCCCTGAAGAGGTTTCCCCTCCCTCAGCCGCAGGGTCGAACCCTACCCCCGTTTCTCGTGTTTCCATCGCCATCGGCTGGTCGCAAATCCCGTCTGACGACTGGCAGCTGCGCAGCATAATTTCCGGTTGTCCCCTGTCCAGCGGCTCCAGCCAACCCATCTTCCGTAGGCACAACATCCGTTAAATCCCATCCAATCCATCTTCTGCAGACACAATGTCCTTGCCTAGCCCCTCCATGTCCATCCCCTTTCCATCTTCCGGGGCATGACGTCTCGTCAATTTCATGCTTTGCATAACCAATTATTCATGTTTCATTAAACAGTGTGTTTCATATTATATTCATTTATCTGCTTTGCATAACAATTGTTTAATATTATAAATTGTAAATTATATAAAAATGTCAAAAGCATGATCAATTATTTAATATTATAACTTATAATAGGTTATATAAAAATATTAACAAATCAGCCCAATCCCTTAGCGATGGATCTTTGCCTACAATAATTAACTCATTAGTTCATCATTATCATTATAGTATATAGACTTACTTATTTTTAATTTTTATATGAATATTAGGTTTTTTACATGATATATAGTTATTATCATAGGTTTTAAAGGTAATCTATAATTATTTATATTGTATATAATTATATATATTTAATTATATTTTTAAAATAACTATTACATTATAATTATAGCATCGCGGTTCAAACCGGTTTGAACCAATCAGACTAGAAACAGACATAAAAATGATTCACGTCATGATTAAGTTTTGACAAAATTGCTTGGTTGGCCACATTAGATATGATCTTCCACAAACTACACTCCAGGTTGGTCACATTAGACATGATGGCCTTCACACACATGCCATACACAGACAGAGAGGTATTCTGAATTCTTTTTCCAAGCAACTTCATTGAAACGAGTCTTTCTACAGGTGCTTGTCTTAAAGCTGGAAATTCTCACTAACTCAAAGATTTCAAATCCTATATAGGATGCTTCTAGAGTGCAACGGGGTTGGGCTTTGCAGGGTTAGAGTCAACCCTAAACCTAACCCATCTTTAAAATTTCTTAATATTGATTCATTTTCAACCCATTTCCTACTGCCTCAACCCTAATTCTAACCTATTTATGAATTTCAAGTTGAGTTTCGGGTTGCAAACGGGTTGCAAATGGGTCATAAACAGGTTTAGTTGCATAAGTATAAAGTAATTTAGTTAAAATTATACCAACATACTAAAGTTTATTCAAATCAAATTATTATATAGATTTGTGGAATTTTTTTGGATCAATAGGAATTAAACTAAAAATTTAAGCATAATTATCAAAGTATAAAGTAAACAATACCAACATATTTGGGTTGGTAACCAAGTTGCCAACTGGGTTAATGGGTTGCGTTGACTGGTTAACGTGTTGGTTAGACCTCAATCCATGACCAACCTGTTTAGCTGTTCAGGTTGTATTTAACCTGATTTCCAACCCATTTTCCGTATTAATCCAACCCAAACCCAATAAATGGGTTGCGTTGGCCAGGTTATGGGTTGATCCCAAGCCGGTTGCACCCCCACTTCTAGCCCAATAAATCTTTTCAGCCATCTGAGGATTGCAATTTATCCTTTACTCAACCATCACACATTAACAGAAAAGAGGTCAAATTTTCAAGAACCAAACTTTAGACTCAAAAAAGAAATTCGACATAAAATAGCATGAGGTAAATAAACTCCATTGATTTCACCATGTTGCCATGGTATTGCTGCAACAATTATCACCATCATGTATTACCCATTGACACAGTCAGCTTCAAACCTCAATTACTTGTATACCTATAAAGATTCCTTAAGATCTCATAAGCTAGTCAGGCAACATAAACTGCTTCAAAGCCACTACAATGCCAAACGAAAGATTAATTTTCGATGAAGAAATTCCATAAAACAACAATACCAGGGACAGGCTTACATGGAGAAGAACCATTGAATCTCCTCCAAAGATGGTTTTGGTTAAATATCAATTGAGCGCAAGAATCATATGTGAGATAATTATGAACATACAAAACTTATCCCAATTGATTGACTTCATAAGACTCTTCCGCTACAACTGGTATCTTATTCAACTCAAATGACTACAAAACACAACATCCATAAGCAACCAAGGCTCTGAACATAAATTTCTAGTTCATCTAGACTGATCCTCTTTCACTACAAGGAGGTAGTCTGGAACTTTGGCCATGGAGAAAACTCCAGCTTCAAGTGCAAATCGGGTAAGATATACCAGGTCAATGTCAACCCTATCTTAACCCTGTTTGTAAAAAACCTACCCCAACCTATTTGTTGGTTTGTTTAGGTGAAGGTCTACCCAACCTTAATTTCCCTAAGGCCAATTAGGTTCAGTTTTGGGTTAAAATCTGGTTATTGTCTAATGTATATGCATGTTTTACCTGTTCAAATTATATCATCATTTGATGGCAAATTAAGAACAAAAAAAAAAAGAAAATGAAGAATACATTGTCCACTATCAACTTCTGTTTCACAATAATGAAATAAGTATAGGTAATATGCTATAAACCTCAGTGATGAAACAATGAAATCCTGCACATATCTTCTCTGCAAGTACCTCCATCCAAAATAATTCCCATAAAGACATATATTCGAATCCATTTCATTTCTTAGGCCTGAATCACCTCCAAATCTTCAGACCCTGCCACTCTTTTGGATCAACACGGAGACACCAATTTCTTTTCTGCCTTGCCCAGAATATGAAATAACGGCTTAACCCTGTGATCAAGCCTGCCTGTTTCTTTTGGGGGAACCAAAAGATGTACTGGGGAAAACCCACAGGGCTCATCAGGGACAAAAAACAGCGGTATCCCAAGAATGAAAACATTTTTTCAAGGCTACAGAAGGCAGTTCTCTTTATTTGTGTGAACTTTAACTGAAATTGCCTCTCTTAATGAGAACTACACAAATAATGAGAACCGTGTTATCCAAGAGTCAAAACATTTTTTTAGTTCAGAGTGGCCATTTCAATTAAAGTTTGCCACAAAAATAATGAGAAATGTCTCCTGTAGCCTTGGAAGTTTATATTTATTTTCATTGCTTATTTATATTCTGAGGAAAAGCCAAGGAAAATAAGTCAATTCCCCATTTGTTCTTGGCTTCAGAAACAGAGTGAGGGAATCATCAAGGGAATTTTATACATTTCAACGATCCTCTCTTTAACCAAATCGTGTACAGCAAACTGAATAAGAGAATCTGGGTAGTGAAGCTCCCTGTTAGCATGTTTCAGCAGACCATTAGAATTTTTAGGCGCAATTGTAAAGGTAAAAAAGTAACTTC
This sequence comes from Pouteria campechiana, assembly GCA_036873735.1. Lineage (NCBI taxonomy): Eukaryota > Viridiplantae > Streptophyta > Magnoliopsida > Ericales > Sapotaceae > Pouteria > Pouteria campechiana. Next base: position 67,615 of record JAYJMB010014054.1, read on the forward strand.
TCAGTCTTGACTTCAATAGCTAAGTACCAGATACCAATCATGATATTTTCAGTTAGAACCTAAAAGAACTCAGCCCTGACCCCTTTCAAAATCTCACCATCCAGTAATGGATAAATACAGTATGATTCAAAGCATGTATCCACAGGGACCCTAAAATCAACAATACAGTTTAAGGAAAAAAAGAAGAAGATGCATTAGTAGCAGCCATGTTTCCCATTGGATCCCATCATTGGTCAATGCCGTAAGATAGAGTTGTAGTCGACAATGGGATAACATGAACTTAATGTCAAGAGACTCGAAACACAATTCCAGGCAAATACACAATACTACTTTCGAAACAATGGAAATTTCCATACCGTAAAGGTCAAATACAAACTATCCATCTTAGCATCAGAATTCCCACCAAACAAAGACCCAAGAATCAGATTTTACATTCAAAGTTGTCTCAGAATGATCACATTCAAATGGCTTCAGCTGCCACTCCATTGCCAATGCCAATCCCTTTGGTGCCACTAAATCAGGACCTTATTCCTGCAAAACCAAATCAGAAAAAAAGAAATGAAATCACAAACATGCAGCTGAATTCGGTCGTCCCAACACTGAAATAATCGGAAATTTAATTATCCGAAGGAATCAGATCAATCTACAGAATGGTGGGACCAAAATCAAGAAAGCGGCGGCAGACCTACGTCTGCTTTGAGTACGAAGAAGCGGACGGTACTCTCTTGTTGCGGAACATCATGTATCCAACCGGCAAAACGACGCCGATCATCATAATGGCAGCACCGATCAAGTAGCGCAGAGGGCCGGGAGGTTCGACCTCTAAAAGTCTTCTCAACTGACACGCAAATGCACGAAATTTAGAAACATCAGCAGAGAAGCGGAAATCCAACTAAACAAAACCCTAACTCGGAGATTTTAACATTCTTGTTTGATTGTAGATCTGGAATTTTCCAGGAGGAAAATACATAGATAAGAAAGAAATGATAAAGAGATCTGTATCGAGAAAGAGAGAGAGAGCTACTGGCATCGTCAGAATTGTCGTGCTGGAGGTGTAATGCTGTGAGAAGAGGAAGGGAGAAGCAGGATGGGGAGAATTCCAATTTCCAACCGCCAGATGAAGGAAAAGGGCCGTTCGCTTTCACCGTGGGAGATTTTCACAGGAGCTTGACATTCGACCTCGGCTGGGAAATGAACCGAGCTAATCTTGAACCAGCCCACTCTTTTAATTGGCCCAGTATTCTTAGCCCGCTCTGTTTCTAGCGTGTTTTTTAAGTCTGCAGCCCATGTGATTTTGAAGTTTACCTAAACAAATAATGTTTAGCATGATGAATCAATCAGATTTAATTAACGTGAGCAATCCATTTGCATGAAAATTTCATGAAAACCCTACCATGGAATGATTTCTATAAAAATAATGTAATTTTTAAAATGATTTAATGTTTAACAAAATTTAAAAACTAAAATTTTATGTATATGAGATAAATGGGTGATTAAAAACTCTTTATGTTATAGTTAATTAGACAAATTTTAGAGAACTAATATATTGTTTCAAGTATTTTTTTTATTGATCATGGAAATTACGATGTGGGAGTTGGACGTCTAAATCATTGATCGTGTGGAGTTTGACATACACCATTGATCAAATCCACATAATTTATTATTCTAATTTTAAATCCCATATATAATAGAAACATCATGTGCATTGATCACTCTCAGGATTTACAAAAGTAAGTAAAGTAGCACAAGTATAAGTAAATAAAATGGTAAATTTTACTTTAAATGTCTGCATAAATATCTCATTATAATTTGTTCATACATGTTAATAATTTAATACAGATTTTCGTGCTCTATACTTCGGATATGTTTAGAACTGAGAAATAAGAAATGTATCCCAAATACATTTTAGCTCTAAAATAGAATAAAATGCATATATCAATGATGAGAATTTAAATATTAACCAGTTCAGTTTACATATTTATGAAAACTTTACTATGAAAATAAAAAAATAGATGGTTTAAATTTTCATCATCACAACGTATGGCCCGCAGCAAGCATAGTTTTAGGCAAAGTAGCTGCTTTATTACTAAAATTCAATCTTTTAATTTAGATCTTTGAGGGTTTGAAAAAGAGGAAAATTTACACAAAAAAAGTGACAATTATAAAATTGAAAAAAATGATGCTAACCATTAAATAAATGAAAACAAAACAGATAGGGTTGAAGATGGCAAAAAAGGTATGATTAATTATTAAAAATATAAATAACAAAAAGAAAAAAATTATTAAAAGTAAGTAAATATAGCATCGTATCAAATTAGAAAAAAGGGAAAAATCCTTTTCAACCACTTCGAGGTATCGTCCGCAACACAAATATATTCCTAATAAAATCTCAAATGTTGCAAGTTAAACAAGAAAGATGAAACCTGCTCCATCAACCAAACAGCTCATCTAATTCGTTTTTTAATTCCATTTTTTTTTGTGATACTGGCTTGAACATGATTAAGTGTTCGATGAACGACAACCACGATGGTTTTTGAAGATTAAAATATATGATTTGAACGTCAGCTCCATATTTTTTCGCTAGCGTGCGTGCATTTAACGTGCTAAAATTCTACCAGATATTGTTCCAGCTTTCAAAATATAGAGGAAAGACGTTTTGCGCAAAAAATGTCCATAGAGCGTGCAGTTTGAGTACAGCAGTGGCTGTACGCAATCTGCGTTCCAGACAGCTACAACTACGTGCGGGGAGATAGCGTTGCAGGAGAGCGATGGTTGAGGTCCATCTTCCTCCTTCCGCGCGCCATTCCCTCCGCACGAGCAGCAAAACGTCGCTTTTCCCGAGTACTACAATCTTCTGCCAAAATCCCCAAAATCTCCATGCTCCACCGCACAACCATCTCCGCTATCTTTCCCCGAATCCCAGCTGGTTTCTCCACGCCCTTCTTCAGGAGATTTGAGTCCACTCTCGGAATCCACGTTTTCCAGTGCCCGGTAATCAATCACAAGCACCCTTTCTTCCCTTTAAGTTCATGCCTTGGATCTTGCGGAGGTTCGAATTCCTCTGGTTTGTTTCAGGAATTGATCTTGCATTGCTTGGTCTTTTTGCCCGTAGGATTCTGTGGGCATCGTCGCGAAGCTGTCGGAGCGTATCGCTTCACATGGAGGGAATATACATAGCATCGATGTCTTTGTTCCCGAGAACAAACAGATTTTTTACTCCAGAAGGTGCTGCTCTTGCAATCTTCCAAGTTTCAATTGCCTCTTCTGATTTATATGCAGTCTTTCGAAAAAATCGAAATTTGGCCATTGTAATGGGTTGGTTTCTTTCTGTGTTTTCTGCTAAAGCTTTGTTTTTTTTTATTCTTTCGTTTTTTCCCCCTGTTGTTATTGTCGGAAAATAATTGATGAAAATTGAACCCGTTTAAAATGATCTAATTGAGGTTAAAGATATTGGGTTATGAGCACTGAACTTAGTATGAGTTAATTATGTGTAGAGACCAAATCTCATTTTCTAATTTTATGATGAGTCAAAATAGAAATATGGAAAGTATAATTACTGTAGTTATTAAATATGGTTATCATCCTCAATTCATACGTACTTTTCATTCTCTCTTTTTTGTTTGACGTCCCATCATCAAGAGGGATACAGAGAGAGATCCTTTTTTAAGGAAATATGTATTGGATTGAAAGATCTATAACCCACGATCATCTCTCCCCCATGGATCAAGTTATGCTTCCGCTTTCAATTTCTTGATGATTTGACATGGAGGATTTTGGTTTTCTCTATTAAATACTTTCGGTTCTCTCATTACCTAACAAGTCGTATCAGAGTGTCTTCATGTTAAACCATTGAGAATTAAGTTTTCTTCTGAGATTAAGTTTGGTTTTCTTGGATTCATTTATGGTTGTGGTTACAAACCCTAGTTTTTTTTTTGTTCTTCCAAATTCTGGACTTAATTTTGAGGAATATGTGTATATATATTATTATGTGAATTTCAGAATCTTCCCTTTTTTCATGATTTGCTGATATTTTGTTATGGAATAAGGACATTAAGGATAAATTTCGAAGTTAAAATTCGCACATAAGGCTTTGGAAAGTGATTTTTTGACCCCAAACTTCAAATTTCAGACTTTGGAAACCATTACATGTCGTGCGAGGGCTGCAATGCTCTTTTTTGGAGTTGCAATGCTCACGCATTAAATTTTTGGCAATTAAGGTTCAATTAAATTCAAATTTTGGTTTTTTGATTATTTCTTTTGGATGTCTAATATTCTAAATAGATTGATTGAAGCAACATGTTACCAAAGTAACTTCTCTTGCGTTGATTAATTTGTTTGGAATATTAAAATAGTTGTGTAAGTAATTCATACGAATATTGACTAGCCCAAAGGAAGGTTAATATTTAGCCAAATTGCATGTACACTTGTGATGATAAATATGTGACAATTATAAGGTTTTTCATATGAATAATAAGTCGATCCAAAGATATATTTATTGTTTGACAGGATTTATTGTTAATATTTGATTCCTACACCAAGAATACCACTTACAAGTTAATATTTTTATCCAAAGACTAAATATTAATGTTGTGATTGGTGTTTTGTGATGGGGCTCACCATTAATGAATTTATTGATTTTTTTATATGGATTCTTACGTGAACATGTTGTTTTGTTTATTTTGTTCTCTATTCAACTAGTGCATCTGCTTCTACTATATTTGCTATCGTCAATTCAATTCCCATACTAAATAGAACCAACTTCGAGGATTGGAAAGAGAACATTATGATCGTTCTTGGCTATATGGTTCTAGACCTTACACTAAGAATTGAACGACCCGTTGACCTTACTTACAAGAGTTCCATTGAGGATAAATGGGACTTTGAGAAGTGGGATCATTTAAATCGCATGAGTCTCATTATTATGAAACAAGGAATTCTAGAAGCCTTTAGGGGCCCTGTTTCCAAAAAGATTACTACTTCCAAGTGATTTCTTGAAAAAATCAAAAAGCATTTTGCTAAAAATGATAAGGCTGAAACAAGCACACTTTTAGCAGGCTTGATTTCAATGAGATATACAGGAAAATGAAATATAAGAGAGTACATCATGAAAATGTCTCATCTTGCTTTAAAACTAAAGACACTAAAGCTAGAGCTATTTGAAGATTTGCTCGTGTATCTAGTTTTGATTTCGCTTCCTACACATTTCAGTCAATTTAAGGTCAGTTATAACTGCCAAAGGGAAAAATGATTTCTAAATGAGCTTTTTTTCATTATGTGCAAGAAGAAGAAAGATTGAAGCAAGAGATGACTAAAAGTGCTCACTGGGCAAGTACATATAAGGACAAGAACAAGAAAAGAAAGAAGAATCAGGAAGCTGCAGATGGTCAAACTCAAAAGAAACAACAAAAGAAACAAAATAAGGAACTTGGCTGTTACTTTTATCAGAAACCTGGACACATAAAGAGGGACTGTACAAAATATCGCGTTTGGTGTGCAAAGAAAGGAACACTTTTCGCTCTGGTTTGTTCTGAGGTTAATTTAACTTCAATAACAAGACATAGTTGGTGGATAGATTCTGGTGCTACTACTCACATAAGTGTGTCTATATAGGGTTGCTTGAACTGTCGAAAGCGAAAGATTCATTTATGTGGGTGATGACAAATCGGTGGAAGTCGAGGCTATAGGGAATTTTAGGTTACTATTAAAGACTGAATATTGTTTGGATTTGAAAGACACTTATGTTGTGCTGTTATTTAGATGGAATTTGGTTTTGATTTCTGCGTTGGACACATTCAGTTATTCTTATTCTTTTGGAAATAGTTGATTTAGTCTTTCTTTGAATTCAAATATTGTTGGTACCGGTTCTTTATCCTCATATGATAATCTATATTTGTTTGATATGATTGCCTCATTCAACGAAACCTTGCATGTGAGTACACATGGTATGAAACACAAATTAACCAATGAAAATTCTGCTTCATTATGGCACAAGTGCTTAGGTCATATCTCGAATAATAGAATTGAGAGGCTTGTGTCTGATGGGATTCTTGATTCCCTTGATTTCATAGACTTTGAGGTTTGTGTTAATTGCATTAAGGGAAAATAGACAAATATAGGGAAATTAGGTGCCAACAGAGCTTCGAACATCTTAGAACTAATTCACATGGATATCATAGGAACGATTCCCTATGGCTTCTTGGAATGATCAACAATATTTCATTTCATTCATAGACGATTATTCATGTGATGGCTACCTATATCTGATTCATGAGAAGTCCTAATCATTGGGCGTGTTCAAGGCTTATAAAGCTAAAGTTGAGAACTAACTCAGCAAAAGGACAAAAAGTGTTAGATCTAACCATGGTAGTGAGTATTATGGAAGATATTACAGATTAGGAGAACAACGTCCAGGGCCCTTTGCTAAATTCCTAGAGGAATGTGGAATAGTCTCACAATGCACCATGTCGAGATCTCCTAGCATGAATGGTATATATGAGAGACAAAACAGAACACTTAAGGATATGGTAAGAATATAATTCAATTTACTTTCACCATGTGTTGTCTTAAGTTGATCTTATTAAAGTATAAAGTTGGATTAATTGGAAATAGGCATGTTTAGATCGCATTGCATGTAATTTCATGCTACACATTCATACTTGATCTATTTCATTTGGTTATATTGGTATACGTGATCATTGATGGATTTAGTTACATTACATGTGACGAAGATCGCTTTAATCCTATATTGATATAACCAATGGACGAAGTTGTCCAAAGATGCTCTTGTTTATGATAGCAAAGGTTTTGAGCTCATAAAGTTAAACACATTTTGTAAGGCAACATGTAGCCCAAGTGGGAGATTGTTGGAAAACAATTGATCATATGGGCAAACATATGTCATTAAATGTGTTTGAATAGGTTGTCTTAAAATTGAACTCATTTAAAGTGATCTAAGTAAGATTAAAGATATTAGGTTATGAGCACTAACCTTGGTATGGGTTAATTATGTGTAGAGACCAAATCTCATATTTCTAATTTTATGATGGGCCAAAATAGAAATATAGAAAGCATAATTACTGCAGTTACTAAATATAGTTATAGTCCCCAATTCATATGTACATTTCATTCTCCATTTGCTTTCTGATATCCCATCATCAGGAAGGATACAAAGAGAGATCATTCTCTAAGGGAATAAGTATTGGATTGGAAGATCCATAACCCATGATCATCTCTATCCCATGGATCAATTTATGCTTTCGCTTTCAATCTCTTGATGATTTTACATGGAGGATCTTGGGTGATTTTGGTTTTCTTTATTAAAGATTTTCAGTGTTCTCCTTTTCCAGCAGTTATGGCATCTTTTAGTTTCCATCTTTTGGCACTTGTGATTATTCCAAAGTTAATAAAAATGAGGAATGCAGTCGTTGGAAGTGGTTTCTGTGGTCTTGTAATTAACTCGCATTCTTTCTCTCATCTGCTTGTGCAGTGTGCCTTCCAAATACCATGACCATTCTCCATGAGTATTGATTGTTAATGAATGCATCCACAGCTGCTGTTTTACAATGCATTTTCCATGTGTTAGAAGATAAATCCTTGTTCATGGTTTAATTACCTTTAGTTTTCTATAAACAAGATAGTGATGCCTTTGTATGGATTTAACTGAGTCTAAGGGTTCTGCAGTGAATTCATCTTTGACCCTGAAAAGTGGCCACGGGCAGTGTTGGAAGATGACTTCCAGAGACTCTCGAAGATGTTTAATGCAGAAAGATCTGTTGTACGGGTGCCAGATCTGGATCCAAAATATAAAATAGCGGTGCTTACTTCAAAACAGGTAAAGCTAACTTCCCATGCCCCCTATTTACTTGTAGATATTGGCATTAGAGCCTTCACTTGATACTTTGCTAACTTCTAAGAGAGTGTGCTCTGTTGGCTGCATTAACAGTATAATGGATTCACAGTCTTCTTAGATGCACCTTTTCTTTAATTGACATAATTACTTGCAGTTGAGGCCTAAGCATGCATGTATTTGACATCTTTGAAACCATTCGCAGGAACATTGCCTGGTGGACTTGTTACACGGATGGCAGGAGGGGAAACTTCCTGTGGACATCAATTGTATAATAAGGTGAAATTTCTGTTATCTATCTATATATTTATTTATCTTATTATAGGATCATTCCATCAATCATTAACTGGTATATCATGTCATGCATTTTTCAGCAACCATGAGAGTGCTCTATTCCATCAATCATTAACTGGTATATCATGTCATGCATTTTTCAGTAACCATGAGAGAGCTCTATTCCATCAATCATTAACTGGTATATCATGTAATGTATTTTTCAGTAACCATGAGAGAGCTCCAAATACTCACGTGATGCGGCTACTTGAGAGGCATGGAATTCCATATTATTACTTGCCTACAACATCTAGAAACAAAAGAGAAGAGGAAATCTTGGAGTTGGTCAGTGCCACTGATTTTCTAGTGCTTGCTAGATACATGCAGGTAGTTTAGAACTTTAGATCACGCTATACTTCACTGTAAACAGAAGCCACATAGCCACTGTAGTCACCAGCCAATCACTTGTGATGGAAGTTCCTGTAGGTTTTCGTTTTGAGTTGTCATGGTGTTTAAAGCATAACTTTGATTTACTGGTAATTTATACCAATGTAGCAAATATGGAAGACAAGCTCCGGATTGCTTTTCTTTTATAATTTGTAAGTCAATCAAGAGATGGGATCTTACCAACTAGAAAATGAGGAGAAATGTGCTTCATTCTCACCCAAATACAATAGAGCATGCCAAAGTGTGAACACAAACATTTAAATTTGTATTCATTTGATTACCATCTACTGTGATGTTGGAAGTTCATCAATAATGGAATTATTATTTTCATGTTAAATAAAAATGATTGAAGGCAATGACAATGATGATTAGCTTCTCATTGTCTTATCTGAGCCATCTGTGGCTGGTTTTCAAATCCTGTTATACTATTTGCAAGATTTTGAATGGATGTTGCCTTGATTGGCTCACAGCCAGATGTCAGCACTCGATTACTCAGGAAAAATCTCTGCTGCTCTGCTTTAATAGGTTGCTTAAACTTCAACTACAGTCCATGAAAAAGATATCTTCTCTACGACATTCAAAATTTACCAGTGATGAATAGTTTTGTAGGTTTTATCTGGGAAATTTCTGGAGAGCTACGGAAAAGATGTAATTAACATTCATCATGGTCTTCTGCCATCATTCAAGGGTGGACATCCTGCTAAACAGGTTAGATATTCTTGTTTTTCTTGTTGGATAATTTTCTTTTGCGGTTCCTTGAACATCAATAAATCTATAATATTTGTAGGCTTTTGATGCTGGGGTAAAATTGATTGGCGCAACTAGCCATTTTGTAACTGAAGAACTTGATGCTGGTCCTATTATTGAACAGATGGTGGGTTTTCATCCATTAACTTATTGAAAAGCAATTATTTTCTGTCTTAACAGTTTAATGTGTATCATTCGCTGCAGCATGTCCAGCCATGTTTTGATGCTTCACGATTATGCTGATCTAGTTAAAAATAAATTAAAATTTTGTTCTGCAGGTTGAACGAGTTTCACACCGAGACAACCCAAGAAGTTTTGTCCAAAAATCAGAAAACCTCGAGAAGCAATGCCTGCAGAAGGCCATAAAATCATATTGCGAGCTTCGGGTGCTGCGTTATGAAGAAGTCAAGACTGTTGTATTTTGAGGTGTAAGATGGATGTGACGGACTAATTCTTCTCTATTTATTTTGCATTATTAATGGGCAAATCCCTGAATATAATAATTTTGATGTAATTTACTAAGATTCCATGAGCTGATTTGGCGGTTATTTCTTGCTTCCATAAAATTAACTTGCTGGGCAGTGGCTGAGAGTTTTGAACAGCAAGAAGAATCAGTTTTGAAATAACCAGCAAAAACAGAATAAGGACAGAAATGATTTGCATTTAATGTACATAGTATGAAGTTACTTAGATACAAATTTTTAAACCTTGAAAACTTTTCTCCACTATAAAGGCTAACAAATAACCTTGCAGTGCTAAAAATATGTCATTTGTAACTATTATTGTTAGCCAAGCTTTCGATAGTTGTTCTTTTATCTTTCCCCCCCTTTTGCAAGTTGTGCAGTCTAATCAACAATTTCAACATAGCCTTGAACAACTACAAGAGAGATGGTGCTTTTCTCGAGTCTTGTTGGAATAATTGTTCCTAGATAAGTAGCAGCCAATGGCCCATCTTTTTGATGTTTTAGGTTGTCTTGTGATTGTGTTAAGGGTGCCTATGTAATTTGTGTATCTCTGTTAGGCATGCATGGAATGGAATAGATTCGAAGGGGTTTGGAAAACTTGCTCGTTTGAGTTGGAATTACCAATACTGTTCTTTTTAGAGTAAGAACGTAGGCATTGTTCTTAATACACGGGAAGCTTTTTCATCCTGACTAAATCATTGAGTATTGCATTCCTTTCCCTTCCCAAACACCAATTCAAAAGGAGCAACGTAAACTGAAACGTGTCAGAAGGTTGTTCTTCAACTTGCTTTGAAGACAGCCAGTCGGATTGAGTGGGAATGTTCAATGAACTAATATCTGACCAGATACTTCAGCAGCAGCATTGCCATTTGCTATCGTCCTTGGTTTGTGCTGCATAACTCTCATTGGTAGCAAGTCACCAGACAACTGTGCAAAGCACTTGCAATACTAACATAGCTACCGAGCCACATTTTTGGATATTGGAGCAAGAAATCATTTTTTAGCAGGTGATAAAGAGTCAACCTGGAAATCTTCCATTCAGTTTTCTGCCAGGCCTGCCTTGGCAGTCATATGCCATCCACTCCATTTCAAATAATTGAAAAATTATTAGGATGTGTAATGAAATTAGATGGGTTTTCCCTTTTATTTTGGAACTTTCCAGGTATAATTCTCGTGGCAGCCCACCTGGCCACAACGCACGTCCAATTTTTGTGGTGAGTTGCAAGTGTGTTAACTTTCTTATGAATGGCTTGATTCTGATGAATATCTTGTCCTTTCATTAACTTAATGGAAGTTACTGTGCTCACGGGCAAGGAATCCAGGAGTTTCCCTAGTTTAAATTGCCATCATTTGCTCCTAAGATGACTCCACATGCCTTTAATTCCCAACATTTTCAGAAATCCTTGAAATCTTCAAATCTTTATCTTATTGAAGCGTGCTCAATACCTGAATGCCATTACTCATAAAGTAAATTCACAAGTCGCTTTAGACCCATTATCACTTCTTTTGTTTGTTGATACAACGCTATTAAGATGAAAATGCTAGAAAAGCCATTCTTTGATGTCATTTAATATACATGAAAGGTAAAACTCTCCAGCATATGCATATTTTTATTATCGTAACCTTTTTCTGCCAGATTCTTAATCAAGTTTAAGTAGCTCCAGGGACTGCTCTGCCTGTTCGATGCTGCCTGCTTGTCTTAGAAGTTCTCGAATGCTGTCAACCCATCTCTGCCTATGAATCTTGTTCTTGCACTCAAACTCCAGGAGTCCCTGCGCCGTTTTCAGACCAAAGTAGCCTCTCTCTTCCCCAGCTTTTCCTCTTTCTCTTCCTGGCCATGCAGGAACATCGTCACAGACACCATAAACAATACCTAATAACACAACCATATCAGGGCACCAAAATCAACAATATATAGCCTGTACTCCAGAAATTCAGTAAAAGCTGTGATGGTTGGTTATGAGAAATAAAAAGGAGAAATGGTCAATGTAACCTCTTTCACAGAATGTCTAATCTGTAATCTCTTAGTGAAGAGGGTCACGTTTGAGGATGGCCTGAAATGAACCAGGGGTTTGGTTAAGGCCTCCTCATCAACCAATTAACAGTGGTTGCAGTGTTTGGACAGACCGAAACTCTGTTCGAAAGGATTCCTAGAAAATGAGAGCTCACTCTTTTTCTTCTTTGAAAATGCCCCACCAACATGCTTGCTTTTAAGCTTCACCATGACCTGCAATATGGGTAGTTGTTAAAGCTTCTCCTTTTTACTGGAAAGAAAAAAAAAAAAATTTCTTGGGACGTTTGTATGTTTACCTGTGAATTTTTGTTAACATAGACACAGATTTGCTTCCAATGCGATAGACCTGTCAAATGCGACACTGAGTGTTTCAGGTTATGCTTTTACTAAAAGAAAAGGAAAGAAAATGATGACTTGATGGAAAACTGAGATATCTAATGTTTCTGTTCATGCTTTTCTTCCCTTGAATGGAAGACAAAAAGAAACGTGACTGGATTGAACCCTGGACAATTCACAGACAAGCAAAACACTATTCTGACGCAACACCAGCTGTAGCAACCCTCACGGTTGTGATGCCAATACATCAACAATGGAGATTCGGTGATTAGAAACTACAAATGGAAGATATGCTGTAAAATGCGGCAATAGTTTAGCAGTAACTTGATGCTGATGATTTTTTATTGGTTTGTGGTTTATGCAATCAGCCCATTGCTTTTCTAACGCCTGTGCAGGACTATTAGAACGTTTAAATAATCATATGAACATTAAATGAGGCTGCAATATAACAATTACTTGAATAAGCTGCTAGCAAAAATATGGAAATACCCAAATATTCAGTTAGGTAATGGCAATTCCAAACTCCGAATTCAGTGCATGGAATTACAACTGGGAGTTGGAAACTTAAGTTTAATTGCATTATTGGTAATTTCTATGGTGTGACTGATGATGATAATAGGAGGAACAAAAAAATTTAAACACAACACCTTTCCGTGTGCGCTTGAGCAGTTTCCCTTCTTTGCTTCTAATGCTGGAGCTGCTGCAATCTGTTTCATTTTCACCCAGCTGAACAAGATGGCAAGTTGACCCAACACTCTTTTCATATGGAATGATGGTTGCGCTGCTCCTTCCTTCCTTTGTTGCTCTTGCTTTCAATGCCGCGGCTCCTCTCAAAGCTTATCATGCAAGAGGAGAAAAGAAAATAAAATCAATAAAATGATGGATGGTGAGGCAGGTAAGCTCTATATTGGAGAGTAGCATTGATATGGATAAGAGCGTATACCTGTTGCCGCCGCTGCTGTCAGAGTCATAAGATCACTGGCACTCCTAACATCCACCGCTGATCTAACTAAAGAGGACACATGCTCATGGCTGGCCCCTGCTAACTCTGCAATCTCCATGCAGTGTGAAGCTAAGAGTTCTGTTGCTGCTGCCATGGCAGTGCTCATTTTCGAGTTGGCATTGTCAGCATTTGCTGCAGCAGCTAAAGCAGCTACAGCCGCAGCTACTCCAGCCACTGATGTTGCTGCATGCACACGCGCATTGTCGATGCGTGCCTTCTCTTTCTTCTTCATTTTGTTACTGCTGAACTCCTTGTTGTGGAACCATTTTCCCACCATTGCTCGCCGTGGGTTGCTCAGGTTAAGCAGTCTGCATGGCTGTATGAAACGACTCTGGGTTAGCACACAGAGTAAAATCAGCTCTGGGGGTCTTTTTCTAATTGCATGCTTCACATGGCAGGTTCCCATAGTGCTCTTATGAAAATAACAAGAAGCATCCCAGCCGTCCATCAGTTGGCTGCATCATGCGGCTGTTTTCCAGCACCAATACATGGATTTTGGAATAAGGCCAAATGGACCAATATAGATTGGCTGTGGTCAGTTGAACCAGTCCAAGCCTTCATTGAGCCATGCTTCAATGCATTTCAAATCCTCAAAAGATTGGAATTTATTGCAATTGAAGAATACCAAGAAGTACTTAGATCTCAAATTTCAAAATTCAACTCATTGACAATTGAAGATTGGAGGCCCTAAGCTGACACTACAAGATTGATAGGGCAGTTTAGTTTTTGCCTGGGGAAATAACAATATGTGGCCCATCAATGTGCTTGAACAGCAGTGTGTTTGGGCTGTATGCCAGCAAGCAATCACAAACAGACTTCATTTGATCACAACGGATGTCACGGGAAAAAATGTCGGAAAAAAAGGGAAAGGGGGAGGAGAATTGCAACCACCTCTTTTTCATGGGAGTAATCGAATGGATTAGGGCTAAATGCAGGGTAATTGCTCATATCTGAAAACCCTTGCGGTTGCAACACTCTCATGTGACCCAGACTCTGTTGGCTTCCCTACAGTACAGAACAAACACCAACAAACAGTATCAGAAACAAAAACCCACAAATGTTGATTTCAGCAATGAAAATTCCTACGAATTCACCTGCCAGAACTTTGGTGATGAACAAACTACAGCAAGGCCTGTCACATAGCTTGGGTTGTTTGACAACTGCTGGCATCAGTAGGAGATACTGTCGCAAGCAGTCCAGTTGTCCAGACAAAGAGAAGTGGTTGCTGAAAGGCATACTTACGTATTGATGAGGAAAGGTGAAGGAGTCAGGTAGGACATCTTGTTTGTTGTCAAAATAAAAGAATTTCCTCTTCTGGGCCAAAGCTTTGGAGATCTCGGAAGCAGAGAGGCTCCAAGACCTGGAAAGGAATTCCATGGGCTCTTTAGGAGTCTGAGGTGGAGGGATTGAAACTTCTTTCACACCACCTTCTCCTTCCTCCTCCAACCTCAGTGAACTCGGGCACCTACTCCAATTCCACATGTTATTATCAGCATTCGCTTTCTCCATATCTGTCGCTCTTTTTCTTTCCCTCTCTTGTTCAACTGCAAGGAGGAAGGATTCAAAATTGTAAGAACTTCGGGTCATAGCAAAAGAGAATCAAATAATGGTACAGTAACAAATGGTGGGTGTAGCATGGGCAGTGAATGCTAAGAGGACGCAATTTCGGGCGTTTTCTCGTGTGGTTAGGTTATTGGATATACTTTGATGTAGACCTTTCATGCTTGGATTATATATTACAGAAATTGACTGTACAAGGCACAATACTGACATAGGACTAAGAACTACTCCCAAGCATAAACTACAGTAATAGGTCTTAGTCTCAAGAATAGATTAGCTGAACAAATCTTACTTCAAATTCCTAACAATGTCTTTCGGGAGATATTTTCTGTCTTGTGCTGTAAGAAATGTCGGCCAATTCGATGGGTCAATAATCAAAATAATCCAGTAGGCCTAGCTTCCGTTTTATTCTAAACGCAAGCGGATTCATAATTTGTAAAGTCTATCATGGCTTATACGCCTCAAGTCCATGCAACAAATGCGTGGTTGTGTATTGTTCATTGCAGCTCCTCTCAGGTTAATGCTGCATAATGGAAGTTCAGACTTCCACGATTTGGCATAAATCTAATAGAAAGGTAGTGAATATCAATTGGACATTTGTAATCTCACCATAGGGGTTCTTTTCGGAGCACTTAAAGCGCTCCAATTGGGTCATAAATGACGGTGGTCTCATGTGAAAACAGAACAGTATCATGATAGCAATTCAAAGCGTGTTTAGTTGGGAAGAGATAAAAGCCTGTAAGATGGATAAGCGTAAATGCTATCAATAAAAAAGAAAATGATATTAGCTATAAAATAAATAAAGACAAATTATATAAACTTTTTAGACAGAAAAGTAATGGATAATAATTAAAAATGAAAGTAATTATAACCGGTTACACATAAATTTCCTGTATAACCTCACAGGAATTGTGGGCAAAATTTCAAGCCTCGGATGCTTTTCGTGTTGCGTGGGCTGTGGAGAAGGTAAGGGAAAGAATTATTACAAACTGACACTCGCGAGTACAAAAATTAAAATTTCTAAAGGCTTTCAATGAAAACATGGTCTGGCTAAAAAGGTAAAGCAGGTGGCAATCCAACCCATCTCTAGTAACTGTGGGATGGATTCCTACTCCACGATTGGACGCCCCAGCCCCACCGATTCCTCCTAAACAATTGAGTGCTCGGCCCATCTCCTCCATATGGCATCCGTTACTCCCCCACGATTGCATGCTCCAGCTATTTATATAAAAACATTGCATTCTTGATTGAATTTATATAAAACCTATTACATGAAATTATTGCAAATCCCTTACATAAAAACTCTCTTATAAAACAAAACCGTCTATTTGTCAAAAAAAAAAGAAAAGAAAATGTTTCATTCCTCACACCGCCACTAGTCCCTTTTTTGATTCAAGGGTGCAAGATGACGATAATAAGGATGATAATGATGATATACACTTAAAATATCAAGTAAAACTCATAAAAACCCATATCAAACAATTATTATTAATGTAATTTTAATTAAGATGTAAATTATAAAAAAAATTTAAACCAATACTTGCAGAATTATGTCAAGTTGCACTCCAATCCAAAATTTTGTGTGTTATGGCTAATCTATTTATTCTGATTTATGTACTATGAAATTCCGATCAAATTTACAGTACACTTTCTGCGATGAATGAATGCTTTTGGTATCAGTTCGATCATTTTATTACCAAAACTTGTACGCTTGAATTGCAGCCTTGCTTATGTCGTAGTGGAGCGAGAAAGCCTTGGGTCTACAACTGCATGACATCAGAGTGTGCGCTGCATGAGCTCTTCCCTGTGCTGTGGATCACTAATCGGATTATTTAACCATTCCTTCCATGGAAACGGGTAATCAAATCTGATGAAAGGTCCAAGCCAAAACACATCGCCTCAGATCTTATGTTAATCACAATCGTCACACAAACCCATTCTTTTCTTGTAATCAAAGAAAACCGGGAAAAAAAAAAAAGAAAAAAAAGAGGCAAAGACAGACAGAAAGAAAATTTAACCTATTAGACACTCTTGAATGACTAACTCATTTATCAGTAAAGTCGTTCGGAAGACTCGACGGCATTTTTTCATCTGCAAACGCATTTGAATCCTTTGGAAACCGATAAAAACAGCAAAGCTTCATTTAGCCACTCATGAAGAAAACCATCTCACCAGCCTCACAATGTATTGTAGATATGCGTATCCAATGACCCAACAGTTTAAGCTTCATGACTAATGGATGCATCCGTCGTTCAAACATCAATAACTAACGGTATTATTATCAGAATGCCAGAAGACTATAGGAGAAAGTGTTCCGTCCATAAATGAAATAAATGCTTCTACGTACCTTGCAATCTCGGTCTAGACTTTTCGAAGAAGCGGATCTGCTAGGCTGCTGTGTAGCCTGTGTTCTTCTGTAAGTACAGACATCTAACTATCTCTTTTTAAGTGTATATATATATTGGCGTGGCAGACGGATGTGGAGAAAAGAAGAAAAGAGAAGACAAAGGAAGAAGAAGACACGTGCAGAGATCGATGTCCTCGTGCTTGTCAATCTCACGTTTTTTTTTTAATAATAATAATAATCACAGGAGATTAATTAATTGATATCAAAATATCACAAGGGAGATGGAGTGTGGCACCGCTAGCTCATAAAAGAAATCTGGACTCTCGAGCATTGTAGCAGCATCTTAAACAGGCGTCCGTAAAACATTCCGCTTGTTGACTGGAGCTTTGCCCGTTCCACATCTTCACCACCCCCTAATCCCTGCGTGCTCTTTCAATTCCTTGATGCTCTGCTCTACTGTCGTTGACCATCTGCGGGGTCCCACATAGTTTACACCTACCACGTAATTTAGTAAAAAGACAAAAAAAAATCACATTTTCTACTTCATTTTCTCAATTTGGGGGTTGGGAAAAAATTGAAAAATGGCACGAAGAAAAAACAAATTTGAAGAAAAAGAAAAGAAAATGATACGATAATTAAAACAAAACTAAATAGAGATAAAGCAGATGAAACTTTTAGATAAAAGAAGGGAAAATTAATTGTTAAATACGTTCACTAAACAATAATTCTAATTGCTTTGCTGCTGGTGGTAGACAATTTCCTTTTCACTTGAGTGTCTCTCGAGTGCTTATTTAAATGGGGAACATAGTTTTATCGTACGTCGAAAAATAACAGAAGCGATGGTGTGTAAGTATACAAAAATACAGTAATGAAAAGACATGAAATCATCCAAACACGCCATAAGAAATAAAACATGGTTACGAAATTGATAACTTATATAAAAAGACGAAAATCATCCATTTATTTTTATTTTCATTATTCTTGATCCGAAGATTTTACTTATCTAATCATCAAATTCGGAATTGGAAGGCATGCATGGATAGTTTTTAAAAAAACGAATTGAATGTTCCGCTCTGCTATCTGGAGCCTTGTTGCCGAAGACATCACAATTGAGTAGTGCGCCTTGAGCTTTTCAACTGCTGATTGCTGTTTCTCCTTATGATTATGACTACAGGCCGTAGAAATGCCGTAGGGCGTGGTGGACCGTTATGCATCTCACTAGTCAAACCCTCGACATTAAGAAATGATTAAGGAATTGCCGTGGATAACGACAACCCTTCTCTTTAATCACGCCTTTCGGTGATGGAGCGAGACAGCCACGGCATCACGGAAAGGCAGAGAGGGTATTTGTGCGAAAGAGAGCGTTTCAATGCTCTGGCAGTGTGCATAAGCTCGCGAAAAATTCATACAGCTCTTGTACGCCTGTGACCTATTTACATTAATCCAAATCGTTTAATTAGCTGATCTAGGCTGAATATAGCTCGAGTTACAGAAATCAGACATTCTCAGGAAGGATTTTGGACACCGAGAATTATGGCATTTTTCGAACACTTAGTTGTATGGCGCCCACCAAGCCTCCGACACATCACGTGGGACATGCAGGCTGTTGGGGGAAATCCGCGTTCAATAATCTATCCATCGGCAGCCGAGTGCTCTAAAGTCCGAACCTTTTTCACGTGCAACGAGGTCGATGGGGGAAGTGGAACTCCCGCTTTTCAACCCATTAACGAGTGGGAAAGAAGAGAAATCCCGTAAGTCATGTCTTTTTCACGAGCCACATGCGTTTCCAATACATTAGAAAACCATGGAATTGGGGTGCTTTGCTTGCAAACATGAATCAGGCATTTTGCCTTTTCAACCACTGTTTCATGTTTGTTTTTAACTCTCTGAGCAGTGGAAGGACTCATTTCCGAGGTTCAGCCGAGGATCACATCCCAGATGTTGACCGCTTGATGTTCGCTGGTTGAATTTTATAATTGAGTTTTGTTTTTGGCCGCGATCGATGTATTTAGGTATGGCATGGGACGGACAGTGCGAGGGACTCAAAAAGCTTTTTCCCTCCTCCCGCTGCGCACGTCACCTCCGCGTGCGTTTGTGTGGTGGGACGTCTTTTCGAGCTCAAATCCGCTCTCATCTTTGCACGCGGGGTCCATCACGGAAAAGCCGGTGGACCCACCCCACGTTAGATTAGCACTACAGGACAGGGTAGTGAGAAAAAGGAGGGCGGGAAAACAATCAGTTGATACTCTGGCAGGAAGCCAGCTGAATTCTGTTCATCAAAATAGTAGCTAGATAGTGAGATAAGCCTAATCGGGACCCATAAGGGGGGTGGTGGAATGAATAATTTTGATGCCGTGCACGGAATTTCTAAGTGCCGGGTATCGTCTGTTCCACTCTGCCAGAGTATCGAATGATGAGGTACGGGGTGGGGGGAGGATTTTTGAAGAGGGCGAGCAATGATTTCGTTAGATAATTTCCCAACACGCTTTTGCTGCAAGAGATCTCAACCTTGCGACATTCAGGGGGCGGCGATTATCTTTTTGGGCCAGCCATTTTGAAATTGCTTTAGATTTTACGGCATTCGCGCGTGGAAGAGATGGATGTCGATTTCTGGATAGACGGCTGAGATTCTTCGTTTTCACTGCCGCTTTTAAGATTCTTCGAGGTCTGCTGCAGCTCGGTGCAGTTGAACATATGACGTTATGTTGGCATCATGATTATCTCTAATTAAGTGCGAAAATAGCCTTAGCCGTCTGATTATTTGTCTTTTAAAAAAATATTTTTAATATTCTCCATCCACTTAAAAGTCATCAATCGAAGGGTCAGGATCGGCTGATGAGTGTTAGCTAAAGAAGATGCATGCTCCATCTGCAATTGGACCCCTCGTGTAGGGCTCGAATGCTATGGATGGCTGTTCATTGAATGATAAACATCTCTCTCTTCTTGTGGATTGATAAATTGTCTAGGAAATCTTCCCACTAATAACTATCGTTAAGATTAGGACCTAAATCTATAGAGGTAACTTTGATGGACTACTGCAGAAGAAGTAACGGACGTGTGTGCCCATCCATCATGCATGATCTGCGTAAGGTTGTTGGTAATCTGTGTATAAATCAAGTTTCCAGACCAATCTTGTAGAAGATCACTGCCGTAAATAAAAGGGCTATTTGAAATATATTTTGTTTATTTAAAAATAGTAAGTATTCTCATATTATTTAACATAAATTGAAATTCACCTAATCTATTTTTAAAAAATTAAAATTACCAAAATACCTTCAGACCCTTTTTTAGTAAAATCACAAACATACCTACCCTCCCTTCTCCACCGCTGCTTGCTTTTGTTTCATTTGTCTACATGACTTGATGTTCGGAGCTTTTGCGAACTAAAAAAATTCGATTAAAATGGGAATTTTTCATTAAAAAAAAAAACCATGCTCGTGAAAACGCAGAAAACGAGCAGCAACAGGAGCACAATTTGTTGCTCATCCAATAGTTAACATCGTCAGATCAAATAACGTCATTGGACAAAGAGGTGGGATTGATGTCAGTTAAATTCCAAGCTGCATCTTCCTGCAGTTAAATTCTGTTGTAGCACATCATAGCATGCGTTCCTAGCAGGGCTGTTGCCTGAGAGCCTAATCCGATGCTCGAAACGAGTTGGCTGTGGTGGGAGCAGGCGATGCGTGATCTTTTGGGACACCATGGCAAATTTCACCCTCTCTTCTCCCAACACCTTCATCAGTGGTTGGTCACACGTGAAGAATTGTGGGTCACTTGGACTCTGCAACTTCTTTGCCTTCGCATAATACTAAATACCAGAGACGACACTTGCACGAGTCTAGGCCTCGTTGCGAAGGACGTCAGTCAATGCCGGGGATAACTTGAATTTCTCTGCAATGTAATTAAATTAAAAATGTCAATTAAGAAGCTATGCGGATGGGAAAGTAGGTATGCTTGTAATTTCAATAAAGAGTAGGCACGAAGGAATTTTGAAAATTTTTAATTTTTTTAAATAAATTGGGATAAATCTATAATGGCATAGATATACTTTGAAGTTTATGTCAAATAATATATATATATATAATTTTTTAAATAAAATAAGATACATTTGTAATATTAATGAAATACTATATGTATATTTATAAATAATCCTAAAATGGAATGTATAAGAAGTATAAAAGCTTTTAATACTCTTTTTCATATTTCTTTAAATTGAGAGGATACATAGACAACCCGTTTACATTCCTTTTTTATTCATGTCATTAAAATAAAAAAAAATCATTGTACTTTTTTTTTTTTCACAACTCCTGGTGACATCACCTATGCTATTTTTATATCTATTTTACGCCTCTTTTGCGTCAAACAAAATAGGCCCTGAAATGGATCATATGACATTACATTAATTATTCATGTTGGTCGGTTGGTGAGAGTGTATTTTGAGATTTGTCATACAGAGATCGTGGAAGCTGAGCTATTACATTCATGATAATCTGAGCACGGGAGCTCCTACGATGGGTGCATGATTGCTCATCTAGGCTGTAGAGGCAGCCCGCTTGTGGGCCTTGCTACTATGAGTGGACAAAACAGAGTGGATGCAATAACTAACGATTGGACTTGTGGACAGCGCATTCGTGCAAAATAACAAATTCCTCGACGATAATGTCTCACTCGATAGTTTTTAAAGGCTTGTGCAGTGACATTCCAACTTCACCAACCGCTCTAACCAATGGCCAATGGTCACGCAATTTTGGGAGGTGGACATGGCAATAATATCAGGCATTCATTGATCCTTCCACTTCAATTGTAGTACTGGTACATGTACCTAAAACTACAGACATCACCAACAATTGCAGGAGCTGGTGAACACCATCCAGTTCATACTCTTTTGTGTGATTACCATAAAAGAGGTATTACGATTTTGGGAGCTTTTGCTAAATATGGATGCAGTGGATGTGCAAGTCCCAGTAGTCAGTCGATAGGCCATACCGAAAATGTTATGGCGGCGGTCCACATCGTACGTTGTTGGATGTTTATCAGATCACTGTCCATATACACGGTTTCATCTGATGACTAGTCGGGTAGTAGTACTCGCTCTGACAAGGTCGGCACATGTCGGTCGCCTATCCCTTGCCGACCCTGAATTCCCAAGTTCCATATCAATCCAAATTCGAAAAATCACTCCTTTATGTGGATTGTTAGCGTTGGAAATATGACAAAAGTTCTCCTAACTTTACTGAAGGCATGATCGGTTGGTTGGATTTAATTTTCACGGAATTAAATTTAACAAAAAATTCTATTTTTTAGAGATTAACTTGATATTTATTTTAATCTTATTGACTGTAGAACTTATATCATCTTAACATAAACCTTCTTTATGTTTAATTCCATATTTCCATTCTAAGCCAATCCACTGTACTTATTAGGCCCTAATCATTTCATCGAAATCAATCAAGTTTAATTTTTTTTTCTATTACCCGTTTGTTTATATCTTCTACTAGAATTGACGCGGGTTTATTTGTTTGTTTGTTTTATTAAGCCTGAACATAAATGGCAGAGTTAGCTAGTGTGGAAAATATGAAAAGAGATTTCCTGACTTCGCTAGCCATTTGAAGATGGAATCCACCCAGTTAGCATAAATGAACTTTACATGACTCGATTCATCGGAAGTTGACAAACTAAATGAAAGAAGAGACGCATACATGTGACCACAGTTAAGTCACTCATGCCATGAGGAGTGTAAGTTAAGGCGAGTTTTGGCCGGTTTGGGTTTACTCATACCTAACCCATACTTTTATAATATTTTTACAATTCTAATTCTATCCCTTATTTTTATAACCTTAACCCTACAAGCATCGGTTGGTTTCGATTTTGGGTTGGGTTAAAGGACATTACCTTACAGGGCAAATAATATAGAAACTTTAATGTACAAACCTTAACAAATGAACCAACTAAGTAAACTCATAAAAATGTTGCTTATTCTCGCTTGCTAAAACTTGTCTTAGTTAAATAAACTTATAGAAGTGTTGCTTAACAATTATATTCTATCTAACTATTTTGCTAGAAAATTAACCATTAATTCTAGATAGCAAGACATAATAAGTCAATTGTAGATTATAAATCGGAACAAAATACACCAATTTCAATATAAAATATCTCCTTTGTTACAATAATCAATTAACTATCATTTACGATAGAAAGGAAAAAATTTGAAAGCTAAATAAAAATTTTGGATATGTTAACTCTATATTATATTAAAAACTTATCCACAATGCACATTGATTAGTTGCAATATAAAAAGAATTCATGTGGAATGAGGTAGACCCATCAATCATAAGGAAATGAATACCTACATCTTACACTTTGCTTTTATTTTGAATATGACAGTGTATTGTCTATATTATTCAAATAGAAAATATACAATAATTGGAAAAAATGAAAGAAAGAAATTGGGGTTGTTGCTGGGTAGATTTATTTTATTATTTTTTTAATATAGCTGTGTGGGTTCAGGTTGGGGTAGGTTACTTGACCCTCTTACCCGCCCCTAACCTGAAGTGGTGCAGGTCCGGGCAACTAGGTCACTTACACCCTGGCTTGGGTTTGGGTTGTTTGTTACCCGCCTACTAGTGAGTTGCAAACGTGGAGTGGAGGGGGATTTTGGCATCAACAAGTCTTGGGACAAGTTCGGCCGTGAACGTTGCGCCTTTTTTGCTAGACTTTTCGAAAATAGCTTTTTTCTGGATTTGTCATGTTATCCTTCTTGAAAGGGCCTTTTCGCATTCTAAAGGGGTCAAGGGAATCCCTTCAAGATTACACTTTTATCTTGGTTTTTGAAGATATATTACTGTCTAAATATTTTGAAAGCGGTGTTTATCTGATTTTAATCAGTTGTAAGAGCTGGTTCGAACAGGTTCAAACAAGACCGGAAGGTTGATGAACAGTTAGACGGTGAATTTGAAGGCTTCATTCACTACTAAAGATTCACTGCCTACCAGAACGTGAGCTCCGAAACTTGGATCATTTTAGCTTTCAACACCTGTTTCAAAATCACATTTAAAAATCCGTCATTTCCTTTTACAGCCACACCATCATCTATCTTACTGACATTATTTTCTCTTCTTTTTTAAAAATTGAGTTTGCTTCCTCTTTCTCTCTTTTTCCTATTTTCAAATAGAATTTTTGTGAAAGCGAACGCTCGTTGATTGGCAGACTAATCTTACGCTAATTGTTTAGGCGGCTCCATGCCAGGCCACATCACTATTCTTTAGCCTCAAACATGTGAATGCTCTTAATCCGTCCATAAGGAAAGAGGATCCTTTTAGAAACTAAGCTTAAGATACACACACACACATATATATCCGGCCCAAAAGTTTTCAGAGCCCGCCATAGAGGTCCGATACGATAACAGCTCAGCCGTCCACCTATAAATGGGCCCATGAAGCCTCTTAACAGGCCTGATTGGTTATCCTCGTTGGAAAAGAAATAAAAAAGATTTTTCATTTTGTGAAGGTTGATTTTAGCAAACTTATTTTTCTCATGGGTACCTATATTACAAATCATGGCCTATATTTATTTTTAATCTTAATTACTTTATAACTGATATCATTTGATTTTGATCCATACAGCA
>JAYJMB010014055.1:3687-21927 GCA_036873735.1 Pouteria campechiana
GAACACGCCAATTTACTCTTACATTTCAATTACAACTTGAATTTGAAATTAAAATTTTAAATCCAACCTAATTACAAAACGGCACCAACTTGAAATTCACGTGTTTTCATAGGTCCACTCCATCCACCAAATGGGATAAATTTACTGAGAATAGATCCACCGTGTGATCTATGTGGTTATTTTACAACGAGACCATAAAAAGCGGCTCAATTTACAATTTAAAATTCGAATTTAAGCTAAACCAAAAGGAGAATTTTCATTCACATAAAATTTTAAATTTAGAATATAATGAATTCAAGCACTCAATTGCAATAAATATGCTTATAAAAATATGTTTATTATATTAATATTAAAATAAACACGTAAACATCAACATAGTAGAAAAGGAATGGCTTTCGAAAGAGGAAAATGGAGATGGGGCTAGATTGTACAGTGGCACCGCTATTTCAAACTTCAGGAGACGAGTTAACGACAGATTCAGGTAGTGTTCCCGGGGTAGGTTAGCCCAACCTAGGCTGCAACCCTACTAGAGGATGGCATGGAGGAGAAGCAACCAACCCAACCCACCTAAAAGACTAGAAAAACAAAGGCAAGGATTGCCTATTTTACCACTCGGCTGGCCCACTCCACAGAGATGCACCCAAAACCCCCCACTCTATTTAGTGGTACAGCCACCAAAGACTAACAAAGCATAGAAAGCTTTTCAATGGATGCACTAATTGGGAAACCTTTCCCGTACATTGACAAAGTGGGCTGTCCAAATCTCACCAAACTGCACAAGCTGTGGTGTTTGATTTATCATGTTGGATTTTGGACAGTTATCAATATTTCGGGTTTAATCAGGCTGTATCCCAAGTCTATATGTTATGTAAAATCTATTTGGCAAATAAAGGCTGAAATGTATACAGGATAAAATAACCTATTAACACGTAGCGCGCCAATTAATTGTAAAGCTACATCAACCGTATTCACTAGAAATAGGTAAGTGGCTAATTTGCAGGTTAATAACTTGATTCACAATACAACCTTTTGCTTTTTCATAAATTCTATATTTTTTATAAGACTAATTTATTTAATCACCATGCTTGAACAGATTTATTTAACAAAGATATTAAAAATCATTTTAATTAGAAAATTACACTGCCTAACCATACGAAAATATATTTTCAGATAATTCCACAAGTATTAATTTGATATGAATATGTAAATTTCCAATCAAGGAAATATTGGGCATCGTAAAAATAAATGCAAAGACAAGAATAATGGATGAATTGGATTTAGTAAAAGAATTTAATATACTGGTTAGATATGTTTGTTAATTTACATACCTAAGCAAAATCAAATGTGTCAGTCACTTGACATATCTCAGAAAAATTAGGCACAAATTCATTCTTCTTTAAAGGCCCATCTAATGTTTAACTTACATCAAATTTATTCATTTGATTAACAACATAAATTATAATATCTAGAATAAAATCTGTGTATGGGTTATTAAAATATGAAATTGTAGACTGCAATCCATGTCTTTGCACTTGCCGTGATTATCTTACACTTGCAGGTGGAGAGTGCATGAGCCCACGGACAGACTCATGGGCAGCGTGGTGCATTTAACAAATGGTGGTTACTTCATGCTCCAGCAGCGTAAGGTGGATATATATGAAGGCTGTTAAAAACTCCGTCTTCTCCCTCATAAGCTGGAATTAAACCGACCAACATGCATATAGAACAGAGTCTAGCTAAGTAACATCCAAAAAATAAGACGGGATTTTTTCAGAATACTAATCCATGATTCATGCATAAACATTCACCATCCACTAAAAATATATAGTGCATATTCATGCCCATATGAAAATGCTTACCAGGATCAGCTTGGTAACGAGTAAAGGAGTATTAAAAAACTTTCTATTTGGAAATAGAAGAAAGATGCAGAGAAAAAAAGAATATAATTTTATAAAGGATAATGTTCGGAAATAAATTGAATAAAGATAAAACAAGTAAGATTTTTTTATATAGAAAGATATGAAATAAAGATTGAAAATATAATTTACTATGAGAAAATGAAGGTTCTTAGAAGGTTCTTGGTTAGTTAAAAATGTAAAATCATATTGAAAAGTATATAAAAAGAAAAAAAATGTATAAAAGTCGTCCACTCTTTTTTTTCTCTATTCTCAAGCACGCCCGCAGAGGAGAATAATCAGCACAAAGAATTTGAACAGTTTAATTCATTATAATTTCTTGCCAGACTGCAAGATTTCTGCGTATCAACGTAGCTCCAGCCTATGAAATCTATTCCATTAGTTAAACCTTGCATGAGGGATGTTTGTTAGTGGATGGTTGTAACAAAAGCGACCAACCATTGCTTACACTTTCCGCATTGTTCAACCACTTGTGTCTTTCAATTTTTAACTTCTTCAACCGCATATAAAGCGTAATTCACGTCTCCCGACATGCGTGCTTGTGATTGATTTGCAACATCAGCCTGCATATCATGCCATGCACGAGGGTGAGGCCCATGGTCGACTTATACTGGCCTGATTCGACGACGCCGGACATGGCGACTCTCCTGGGCGAGCCGCGGGATAATTTTGGGCACCGCCCACGTCGAGATTTCATGTTCAGGCAGGCATTTCTTCGCAGCTACCAGTTTTCAGTACAAGAGACATTCCCACAGAAGCTCAAGCGAATGTTTTCCAGCATCGTCCAAGAAGATTTGAAGGAGAAGATGATGGAATCCTTCAAGAGCCTCGCCGAGAAAGCAAAGGTGATTACGTTCGAAGTGCGTGAGGAGATTCACGAAATGGGGAAGGTTTTCCTCAATCAAATTCGCACGCAGATGTTGGGAAGGCTTCGAATTAGTGGTTTTCGCCTAAGGATGCCGATGTCGACGTTGAATCCAATCCAGTGTTTGTCTGCTCGGGCGAGCATTATGCGTGGTGATTGAGTCCGTGTTTGGATGTACAAGTGAGTTGGATTGGGAAATCTTCAGGTGGGTAAGATGGAAGTTGCAAAACAAATGGTGTTTTCATTATCAATCAAAGTCGCATTGAGTTGTATTGCGATTAACTGTTAGAAAGCAATGTATTTGCAAAGTGCCCGAGAAATTAATTAGCATTCTCTTATCTCCAATTCATGAGATTACTCCATGAATGGTAATTTCTCGAGATAGACTTGTATCTTGAAAGACATACGCATTTCCATTGATTTTATGTATACCAATATTTCATGAATTCACTCCATCTGCTGTCGCCACCCCAATCAAAGCTCTCCCTTGGGGTGTCATAATTCCACCATTTTCTCACCTTGGAATCCTTGCTACACAAAATCGAGGGGAATCAGCTATCCAATCTCGGAGAAAATTAGGTGATTAGCTAACAAAAATGCACATGTAGACGAGTTAACATAAATCAATTTCTAGTTATTTATATATGATATTATAATTACAATTTTAATGAATTTTAGGTTGTGCCAAGTAAATTTTAATTTAAAACTAATATAATTAAACTATTTATTGGAATGAATTTAAAGTATAAATTTTAAGCAACAAGAAATACCAACTCAAAATTGTTAAGGTTGAGTTAAGATGTTAGAAATAAGATAAGGATTAACATTGGATTGAAATTTTAAAAACAAAGTTAGGTTTAGGTTGGTTTCAAGCAAACCTAATCTAATTCTAATCACATCCCTAATGTTAGTCATAAAACAAATAAAAATGAAGTAAATAAATTAATTATCAAAAATATATAATAAGAAGAATAAGAATATAATAAGAATAATATGAATAATTAATATAACTAGACTCATATATGCTACAAAAATTTTAATTCAAAAAAAAAAAAAATTTCCTTTGTCCAAGTCCCTTAAAAAATTCTCCACTCACTAACCAGGCTCCACCATAGTGTAGGGATGTAAGTTGCGTGGGTTCAGGGTGACTTTGAATTTACCCAACTCCAACTCTCATTTTTATAATCTTATTATTTTTATAATATTTTTTCTAACCCTAACTTTAACCCTACGTGTGTAGGTTGACTTTGGGTTTAAGTTTGGGTTGAAAGGTTATAATAAACCAAATCTCAACCAATTCTTTTCACGTGTTGGATAAAATGATTAACCCCACATGACCTGACCATCTGTAGCTTTCTATGAAAGTGTTCTACTAATCTCGATAATTATATTCCATTTAGTTTGTATATTTCAATTTAGTGAATTTGGTTAGACCATCTCTACTCAAATTAATGTGATTCCAATCTCTTAATTCTAGATTATTTGTTTCATCTATTACTCTATTATGGTCTTAGGATATGTGAAGTATTGATAATGTAATCAGAAAAATATATTAATTATTATATGTATAAGATGTGATAAGGGTCAAACTGAAGATAAAGATTGCATATACAAAATAAAGATTACAAAAGTAATTACAAAATAGATAAAATAGAGATATATGAAGGTTTAAAATATAACAATTATGGTAAAAATTATACCTAGGTTACCATTGTTATTGGGAGCATATTTTTATTTTTATTTATTTTTAATAAATGAATACAGCTTTGGGTTAGAAGAACAGGTTGCCCGACCCACTTACTTGCCCCTAACCCTAAATAGGTGTGGATTCAGGTTGAATAACGGCTTTCCAACCTTGCATGAAATTGAAGTTTGGGCAGTCAGGTTTGGGTTAACTCACCCTTACTTACACCCCTACCTACCATAGTGGCATAGCTTAAGCACTAGAAACTACTACTATGACATGAATAACTAGATGCAGCTAAACATATTTAAAACCGTGGAAATCATTTCTTTACGTCATAGTCCCAAGGAATTGGTGAACAACTCTAAATGAGTTATTTAAAAAATGGCAATTTGGGTCTTTTACTGTTAGCTGTCCAAATCAATGCTCGCCAGTCCCCCAGTAAAGATAATCCAACAAAATAAACATATCTCGTTGATGCAATCACATCTAAACCGGCACTTAGTCATGTGATGAGATTAATTTAAATGCACATCGCCACTTGCTCACGTTTAAGTGCACAACGCTCAAGATATATACTTGATCAATTAAGCTCAACCACCAGCTAATACAGTATATTAAAAAAATAAATTTAAGCCATCTATTATATGAGCCTTACCTATGATTACTAATCCATCTTAATTTAATTTGAATGAATCATTATCAAATAACAAGCTTCAGTCAGAGGATCCGCTTGGATGGTGTTGACATTCCAGTCCATCTTGTGGGGCCCAAAATTTTGATGGTTCTGATCATCCAAAGGTCTGATCACGAATCAGATGGGAACCCAGATCTTGGCATAGGCCACCCCCTTCCATTGGGTTCCTGAGCTTTGGAATGGTAGAAATGCGTCGGTGCATCTGTTTGTTGTGGATAAAGGAAACCGACACCTTAGTCGGTCAGTCCATGACACAAATTATAATGAGAGTCTGCCGCCAATTAAACAAAATTAGAATTTAGAAAGCCATCCACCATAAGCACCGCAATCGTTCACAGTAGGGCCCTTTCAGGATGGAAGAGTCAACACTAGTACACTACAATGACATGCTTACAATCAACAGTTCCAGTAAAAGTCAAAATTCAAGTGTGTAGATTGATTAATCTAGTATTTAGCTAGAATTAAACTAAGATATACTTGTTTGCATGTAAACCATAAAATGAGTCAGATTAAAATAGAAAATCTTTAAAAAGCAAATAATATTATCAACAGTGTAAAAAAGTAACATTATAAGGATGATTAAAGGATAAGTAAATGTCAACCGAAAATTAAAGACGGGACAAGGGGAGCTGTCACGCTGCATTTCCATCATATTTTAAGTATTGAGAGGAGTGAAATCTGAATTGAAAAAAGGTTAGGGTTTCAACCCAACTCGTTTTTAAAATAGAATTAAGCCTTTGGCAACTGAACCCAATTTTCAACCCCATTTATGCAATGTTTATTGTAATGTTATATAAATAAAGATGCACATCTTTATCTTAATCTTTTTTGAATTTTAATCATGAATACTTCAAAATTCAAAAATGATGCACTAAAATACTCGAAATCAATTAAAATCAAAACTTCCTAATTAAAATCAACCCTAATTATTAATTCAAATCTAACTCAATTTTGTTGAGATTAGACCGAAATTTTAAAAATAAGGTGAATGCTAGATTTGGGTTAAAATTTTAAGAAATAAGGCAAAGACTGGATTCATGCCAACCTAAGAAAAAACCCCGGCTGGTTCAAAACCCTTAAAGGTTCCCATCCTTTAAAAAAAAGTACAGTGAACGTCTGATATAAGAAATAGTTGGATTAATCTCGACCGAGTATCGCTGTAAATACCATTTAAGATGTTTAAAGCTCTTATTTCATTTTCAATCGTCCAATCCAAGTGAAATCGTAGCCTTAAGGTCAGTCAGGCACGTGAAAGGCGAAGAGCAGGATTTCAGTTGACCGTTAGCAAGGTGACTGTTAGGTACCGCCAGAATCAAAACAAGCAGGTAATTTCAAAGAAGGAAATACGAAAGCCCAATTTACACACAAAAAAAAAAAAAAAACCAGCATCTCTAGGAGAGAATTTTTCTTCCATGTTTTTTATTGTAAGAAGTACGGGAAGGATGGATTTTGCATCTCCTGCATCTTCTCCCCCAACTCCCCCATCTCCATTGCCCATCAGTCTGGGCCCAGGTTGTGAGAGGTACTGCTTTTCTACCTCGCCGTCGCCTTCCCCACCGTTCTCGCCGCATTCCAGGCATGAATCGCCGGAAAGCACCCCTCTTTTGTCTGGAGGGCCAATCCAGCAGCGAACGGAGCCATCAGCATTTTCTCTTGATAAGCTACCAGAAGATCCGGTACCGCGAAGCTCCTGGTTGGAAGCTTGGTGAGATTGGGTTACTTTTTGGGTCAGTGGGCATTTTTATCACATAAGTGAGATCTTCTAATTTCACTGAATTAGTACTTGTAGAGATTCAGACACTTTCATTGATCAAGGACGCTATTTATTGGGTCCAGCAGCAAATGTTGCTGAATTTTTGCTTGCAGATTCTTCTCATCATTTTGCTTGGTCAAAAATATTGTTAGTGACGAAAACAATAGTAGGATCATTTGAGTGAGCATGGCCTGGACATGGAGACCAACTAGATAAACTACCTAGATCATGAGGGATTACTCATTGCCATTAGAAGTGACATAATGGACCTCCTAAGACCATGCTATGTTTTCCCTTTTTTTGTTTATTTTTCATTTTTTAATTTTTTTTTTTTGAGTTTTATTGTTTCTTTTTTCATCTTGTTTCCTTATTCAGCATCTCTCTCTCTCTCTCTCTCTCTCTCTCTCTCTCTCTCTCTCTCTCTCTCTCTCTCTCTCCCCGGGCCCATTGACCTTAAAACATGTGAAAGCCAATTTCATTATGCTGACAAATAGATACTTGGTGCAGTTTGGAATGGATGTTCCTAAGATGTTGTTGCTGGTGGTCTGACGTCTACCAAACCAATATAGAAAGGAAGAGTAAGTAATTCCCATTCTACATACATAAGAATACCAGCAGAGATGGTTGGATGGTCCACTAATGTTTTGGGTCCTATGCCAGACTGGACAAAGTATGATATGGGTGCCGATGAATTCCGATCCATCAAATCAAAGAGCTTCGATGACTTCAATCAACTTAAGAAATCGATTGCCAGGTTCATTTTCCAACCTAAATCACCGGTTCATGGGATATTTTTCTCTTCCTTTTCCCCCCTTTTTATAGCAATGGTCCTATAACTTCCTTTTAGTGGTTATTTATTCATTTTCTTATTTCTTGTAACTACTGCAGGTGATGTGCATAGTCTGCATATTCATGGTCTTGAACTCCTGATTGCCATTTTTCGGTAATCCTCGCCACTAGTCTCTGTTTTAGATGAGACAAAAGCGTACATCCTCAGAAAGGGAGATCCAAGGGAATTATGTTGATTCCTTCTATTGCAGCTGATCGTTTGGTTCTCGGAATAATCGTATGCAATTGATACATTTTTCCAGTTGAAAGTTTTCTTCTTGGAATTGTATGCGACCTCCAAACTTCAATGCAATAGAAGCTTTCCAAATGTCTCCTTTGCTTTCCTCTTACGATTACTGTATCGTCAAAGCATCAGTCTCTCTCTCTCTCTCCCAAAGCTTAAAAAGCCTCTTAATGACAGCAGGTTTGCAACAATAGTCGGGTTTCGGTTCACCTCTACATAATCCAAACCGCATACTTGGGTAGGATTTAAACATCTTGATGGGCATAACCAACGAATGATTCTGCTTATTCAAATTAGGTAAACCCCAGCGAGAGATCCCAGATCTTTAGCCATTAGGCGGATCAAACTTCAAAGCTCCAACCTCTCCCTGTTGATTAAATTTTTTGATAGATTTTATCACTAGGCCTGCTGTAATTTTTGGTGGGTTGTTTTCTTTTTCTTCTTCAACCATGTCTAGATGACAGGTGGGCGTACTTCCGAGGCTCCTTTCTAATGCGAAGCTAGTTTAATTACCATCCAGTGGGAAACAAGCTCTCCATTGTGGGAGTAAAATGACAAAACAATGGATCAAGCCCACCTGCGTTCCAAGTGCCAGAACTTAGCCAGCATTAGATGATGATGGCTTCATGAAACGCCAGTTTCTGGCCCATGGCTATCCGGTAAGCCTGCTGTTAGATCGGTAGTTTGGAGCTGCATGCTCACGTGCAGAGCCTACGACGCTTTCATCATTTCAGTTATCCGTACCCATGAATCCAAGAAAAGCAAACGAATCATAAATAAAGGCTCAAAAAAGCAGCAGCTATACATGAAGATTGATACTCAATTTACAGGTAACACGGGAGGGATAGAAATCTCCGACCCCTGAATTTTCGCATAGGCAACTCACCAAAACCGCCAAGGCATCGTCTTCAGAACAACGTAATGAAAATGAAAACTGAAAGCATCGGCACAAGAAACCCAATGCTGCCGCGGCTGTCACCTGTATAATAATATAGATAGATTGTTAGATACAACAAGCTACATTGGCCACCTTGGAGCCACCAAAAACTTGTTAATAGAGTAATAAGCAGCACCACACTCCACTCAAGCTAGAGAATTTCCATATATCCTTGGCTTATCAATGAGATTATAATACACAATTATCAGAAATACAAAAATCATCATCCTCCCATCTATCCACACTTGGCTAGCCATCTCAATGCTCAATCTAAGCTGTCCATCTTGAAATTCAATCCATCAAGGTCACCATGACTTTTTCCTCCCTACAATCACAAAATCTAGCTTGGATCCTAGCATGATCATCTATCATAAAGAGTGGTAGCACTAGCCCTTTTTCACATGGCTTGCACTCTAGTCTAGGTTACCCTCTTCACAGCTTGCCACTTCCACATTTAAACCTAGATTGCTGACTTTCCACTGCTACAAAAGCTCAAAAGCTTACAGAAGATATCTAGTTTAATCTTTAAAGCATTAAAATTAATGGCATGTTCTCTAGTAGGTTGTATATATCAAGATACAATGCTTGACCTCATTAGCTTCTTTGCCTAGGTTCGAAAAGTAATGTCGAAATCAAGATTCAAATCAGATATAAAATAAACATCCCTCTTCACCTAGGCTCAGAAAGTATAGTGGAAAGCAAAATTCAAATCAGATATAAAATAAACATCCCACATATGGGACTTGATGGCATTGTATTAAGGAGAGTTTCAAGTAAATGGCTGGATATTATCCATAAGTGATAGCGTTTATGAGCAGATGACAAATGTTGCCTGGAGATTGATCTTATGATGTAGATGGTCTTGATTATGATTATAATTAGTGAAGCCATATTAAGAATGTAAAATGAAATATGGAGTTCAAGACAAATTTTTATATGCAAATATCCCTACAACATAGAATTCTCACAATTGGACGGCCTACTGGTACTACAATAGCGCATTGGTTTAGATGTAACATATGGACATGATTAGTTTTATAAAGGAAATGCACATATGCATGCATGTGCATAACGTCATTTGATTTCATTCCATAACATACAAATGTTTTCTCATCAATGGTAATCTAGCAAATGTGAGAAAACATAATAAAAAGTGATGTATCGATCATAATTAAAATGGTTTTGAGGGAATAAACATCATTGAATATTTCTGCTCTTAATGCTCAGTTATGCAAATTAAGAATAAAAAATATATAAAATCATTGTTTAGCCCCTTAAATTACTGCAAAACAATTTTTATTGGTTGGGAGAAAATCTGTCTGGCTAGATTGAGAAATTCTTGGATTGGAAAGTTGTCTTCCTAGATTTGGAGTTCCCCTGATGTTGTAGAATAAGAATGCTCTGATGTAGCATAATATAGGAAAGACTTTGGGGGGAAAAAAAAAAAAAAAGTAGACTCTCTAAATGGGGAAGAGAAGAATTTGGAGAGAAAATAAAAGAATAGAAAAATTAGGGTGGCAACAAAGAGTAAAGGAGAAAAGAAAAGGCACAATAATTGGATTCTCAATAAGTGAAGTCTGAAAACCTAATATGAAAATACCCAATTTATAGAGACCCATACATAATATAAAATACTAATTTAAGTTTATATAAATAAAAATCTTATATAAAATATTAAAAACAATAATGTAAAGCAACCATCAAATTGATCCATATTTTAATTACCAGATGGCTACATCAAACCCCAAAATTAATAATAGAATATCAAAAAATGAACTAACCCTAATGACTATTCTACTCCTAAGTAAGTGTCCAATCATGTTTTGCATCATTCCTAGATTGGTATGCTGATATTGTTTGGTTAAGAATTTCTTTCCCAGATAGGATGGCTTTCTTTAATATTGTCCTTATGAAATGTTATTCCGTCAAGAAAGAAACAAGGTTGATCTATCAACACACTCAAGAAGGAAAATACATCATTGACGTGTTCAAATTTCGAATATTTACTGCATTCAGCAGTGTGAAAAGAAATTGTTTGGCCCCAATATGAATAAAGCACATTAGAAATCCAGTATTTTGGATGAAAAAGAAAATGAGTAAATGACCATGAAAAATAAAATAATAGATAGTGTTTTGCAACAACAATGGTGAGCAATACATCACATCCAACATAAATTTATTAAAAAAATATGGCAACGAAAGCAAAAACACCATCCAATCATACATACCAGGATCTCCAGACCTTTGAGACGTTGGTAATGCAGGCAATGACATCTCTG
Source organism: Pouteria campechiana (assembly GCA_036873735.1). NCBI lineage: Eukaryota > Viridiplantae > Streptophyta > Magnoliopsida > Ericales > Sapotaceae > Pouteria > Pouteria campechiana. Next base: position 14,891 of record JAYJMB010014055.1, read on the forward strand.
CATTTTATGGAACCGCCATCAGAAGAAATTTTTTAATATTTCTTGTTATATACTTAGTCCAATACCTATTAATCAACTAATTATGAGGTGCAGTAGTTTAAAAATGGTTCTATCCAATTATTACGCATTATTCATTATCCTTAAACAATTAAAAAAATTAATAGCAGTCTCACCCACCAGGAGCACAGAGTGGCAAAGACGAAACCGAGGATGACGAAGGCCATGGTGCAGCAATATTGTCATTAAGGTCACATGTAAAGCTGAAACCTGAAGAATTGTCAAATATGACATCGGAAGGCAAACTTCGGAGCAAACATCCTGCACACGTATAAAAAAAGAAAAAAAAAACTTTATTTCACAGTTACTATAAAACCAGGAGCGGAAAAACTCTTCACAGCATAATAGTGAAATAGACATATATATATAAGTTGAATATAGTACTGGACCTTGTTGCCCATATGCTGCTCCAGTTGCAAGCCAAAATCCACAATGCAAACCAGGCAATGACAGATTAGATGTTGAGGAACCTAATAAACACAGTTACGAGTATTTTGAAAAATATGGAACCATAAAACTAAAGATATACCCTGAAGGCTGAAGTCCTTTAAGTCAACATCACAAAGCTCATACAGATTTGTCATAACACCGCCCTTCTGAAGCATGGATCCAAACAATGTTGCACAGTTTATGGCTTGCCTGTTTGTAATTAGCATTTGCTTCTGTATTGTTGCAATGTACGTATTCAATGAGCTACAACAAGAAGGATTTGGAGAAGCTACGCCACTGCATGCTTTAATTACTGCCGAAGGCTCTTTAAATTCCAAAGGGCACACTGCAAGCAGAAAAATTAAAAAGATCAAGAGAAAAAACACAAGAAGACAATTGATAGTTACTGTTAAGGATTTAGTTCTCTTAGACACGGTAACACTCGGGAGTTTTCAAAAATAATTAGTGACTGACCAAGCAGATACGATTATTCAGAAAAGAACAAATGAGTCAAGATATGCGCTAGTATGCAGTAATTAAATCCAAGGCATGCTTTACAGTTGGAACCATTTATTTAGTTAAGAAATGGGAAAACATTTTCACTGAAATGCATGCAGACATAACCATTCAAACAAAGAATATTATATCATGTGTAAAAACCAAAAAATTATTTAAGGTTTTTAATACAATTACTTAAATCACTTAAAATTTAGTATATTCACTAATCTATGAAAGATTGACACTTTGGACAGAATAAATGACTAGCTACTCTTCTTTAGGATGCAAAAAATAGAATATTTTTAATAGATTCACATATACTTTTAAGAGTTTTTATTGGTATGGCCCATCAAAGTTCTCAATCAAGATAAATTTGGGTATCATAGCTAAATGTACAAAGATAAATATGATGGTTAATTTAAATTTAGTCAAATCATCATGGTGGGCCTAAAAACAAAAGGACAGCACAGCAATTCTGCTGCTTCCAGCAGCATTGAATCATTATCCATATGCATTACTCATACATATAAAATTTATAATTTCATTTCACATTTAATTAGCATGTAGAATTAAAAAAAATAAAAATCTGTCTCTCAAATCTACTGTTGGAAATCACATTTTTAATTCTTTATGTTAATTCAAAATTTCAAACCAATAAGTTTGATTTCATCTATTTGACTTTAATATTGATTCTAAAATCTAATGAATGGACTAAATCTTAGGATGGCCTTTTTAAGACCCTTGAACATCAAATTTTCATGTTTATACAGAAGGCCAATATCATCATTTAGAGAAAAAATTTAACCAAGCATTGAGGCTGTTAGCAAACTTGATAAGGACATTTGTAAAGACAGAGACTTCAAGGGGCACCTGAACTTCTCAGAAACAAATCAGCCATATTTGAAAATCACCCATAATTATATTTGAAAACCACCCATAATTAAAAGAATAAAATATTTCAAGCAGACATCAATTCATTTCACAAATTTGTCAAAGCAAAGACATAATGAAAATCAAACTATCTCAAGAGGAGGATGGCAAAAAAAATGAACATCAGCACACAAACAGGAGCAAAAAGACAAACGTCATACCATACCTTTGTTAACTTTGCAACTTGACAGTATCCTGAATGCAGTGTTTGCAGCATCGAATGGAAGTTTCCGAGAGAGCCATGCATATACCACCTCTTTACAATCATTCATATAATCAACCTCAGTAGGTTTCCCAATTACATTAGCACTTTCCACAAGACTTGAATCTGTTAGTGAGATGCGAAGTGCAGCCTCAGTAATTGCAGGTTGACAAACAGGTCTGCAACACTCTTTAAGTGGATCAACAGTGCTGCAGGAATCCAATAATTTGCTTATGTTTACCATTTTTTCAAATTTAGCCATGTCCTTCACTGGACATGATCCACCAGTGAGATTTGTTGATTTGACAGCACATAGCTTAGGGATGGTTCTGTTTGCCCCTCTGCTGGCTAATATACTAATAATATCTGAGAAACAGTCATTGGCAGCTGTTTCTTCTAAAACTAGTTTATCTGAGCTGAAGTTGGAGACTCCTTGGAAAATATGCAGTAAACTTCTAAGCTGGGGACAGCATATCACATTCCCCACAAGAGCTGCTAAAGGTGCAGAACAATCAGATGCTGTTTTTCCCACAACACTTGATATGGAGGAAAAATTTACTCGGCATCTACCAGTTAGGACTGGTTCAAACTTGCTAGGAAATGAAGGATACATTGGAGATAATGCCTCCCCAGGTGATGGGTATTGAGGAACCACAGCGGGTGAAATTTCAATAGGATCAAAAAGTCCAAGAGGCGGGTCGGAGAGCACAAATGTGTTTGGGGAATCAGAATTTGGCAAAGGCAGGACTTGAGTTGCCATCACAGCATGCAAACCAGAGCAGCAAATTGTGAAGAATAACTGATGAAAAAGAGAACCTGCAAGGATAATATTTTCAGTGTCCTACAAACAATGCAAGCAAGCAAAAGCAAAATCACAGAAAGAACCACTGCGTCCAATTGAAATAAAATTGATACACAAAAAAAGTTATCCTGAAATATTAATGAAAATATCTTTTACCAAGAACTTACATTTAATGCGAGCAATGACCCCAAAATAGTCCATAGCTCTACTAAAACTTTGGCAACATCAGCATCCACGGCACACAGTGACCCGTGGATGACCCTTTCACAGCCTCAAACCCCAGCCACTGTGTTAACTTAACATCAAAACAGAAAGGAATAAAACAAAAGAACCAGTAACATAAAGTTCATTAGAAACTCTGTCATGCGTAAATGGGGGCAACACTGTGATATCATAGAACATTTTTACACCAAGAAGTATCAACTTTACATTTGTTAGCATGCTGTATTCATTGCTCGAGAGTAAACAGATCTTCTGAAGAAGACAATGTTCTTTTTTTTATGAACTTTTAACTGTTATGGAACCAAACAAGTGGTCAAACTGGTCAGTTGACTGGTTTGGTTCAGTTGGTTCAACACTTTGACCTACCATCCAAACCAGTTAGAACCAGCTGCAAATAAGTTTCAACAAACAAAAAACAAAAGGATGTGATCAATTAAGATGGAAAAATAGACTTTTTGCGATCCAAACTCTAGAACAAGGTACCTAAATCACTTTTCTTGTCCCACTAATCTGATTTATAAAGTTACAATTTGGAATTAGGAAAAAAAAAAAAAAGGAACAGGGTGGTGGTGGTCAGACCAGTTTGTGAGTCTGACCAACCATTTTAATGGGATCATCATGTTTACTCATTCGAACATTTTAAATACCAAACCAGATTGGCCAAAAGCCAGTTCAAATTAGCTGGCCCAGTTCACTTCTTAATGCATTGAGGAAAGGCAAAATAATCATAACAAAAACCGAAAGAAGTATAATATAGCAGAAATAGATAAGGACACCCCTTAAAGACCCAGAGAATGATTAAAAACATTAATAAATCAGTCAATCGCACCAAAAAAAGACTGACTGCATGACCACCAAGAAACCTGAAACTGGGCAGTTATATGTCATCAGGAATGAGAGGATCATTCACCATCACTTCAGATGTGATGTTGCTGAAAAGAAAAATCCCATGTATATTGGCAATGGTTTGGAACAACCACGCCGAATAGCCCTGAACATAAAGAAAGACATGGGCAAAGACATATAGGTTGTCCCTGGGAGTAGTGGAGCAATTGTCTCAACTCTCAAGATGTCAACAACTAAGGAGCTGGACTGGCATCTGGTGTAGCCCCCAGTAGACAACTTCCTCAAATGGCCCACACGCAATGGTAGGACAGACCATGAGCGCAAGGCACTTTTCTTTTTGGGAAATGTGAGTCCCGAATGGTTCTTTCAAAGGTTGCACAGTCAAGGCTTGAACCCTACAGGATTTCCAAATGAAGATACAACTTACCAACTACTAAAGTCTGAGTTGAATTTTGCTGCTTTTATGAGGTAGGATAACTAAAATTAATGAATAAATAACTATCAGCCCTAACTCTAACCCTCTGGGAAGTGTAGGACATCCATTAGTTTACACATGCATGCATGGAATCACATACATGAGCATGGAAAAGAACAGAAAAAGTAGATCAAGAGTGTGAGCCGTCCTCCACCTGCCTCAATTGTCATCAAGGAAAACAATGAAGTTTAAATAAGGGTGTAGTAAAGAATATGGTATCCTTTTTTGTTCATCCAATGGTGGTCAGATCCATGAACAGAAATTTGAGAAAGGAAAGCTCATATTCATGCATTTAGATCATATGAATGAGGGTACCTAATGTGTGTGGGCATGGGAGGTTGCTGCATGGATGTAACAAAATTGCATTTAGAACTGATAATGTGATAGCTCCTGTCAAAACTTAAGTCATTGCATTGCCAAAAAAAAAAAAAAAAAAAAAAGCTTCAGAAATAGCAACAACCGACGTTGCACCCATGCAAAAAAATCCAGTGTTGTGAAAGATCCTAGAACATGGACAAGATCTCTCTCTCTCTCTCTCTCTCTCTCTCTCTCTCTCTCTCTCGAAATTCAAAACATAATGTCGAGCTGCATTTGCTAAGGCTCACTAGTTCCATTTTCCATGGACAAGAACCAAGAGGTAGGAAATGGTGCATCTAGCAACTATGCAGTTGCCCTGGGCCTCAGTGTTGGACTTTGGAGTAGCCATCGTTGTAGCATCTTTGAACAAACTACATGTACACAAATTTAAAGAACTACCTCATCAGATGCATCTTCGTCTTATCAACCCCAATGTATACAACTTGTCAACAAACAGTGCAGTGTAACTTCTCCCAGCTGAGGCTCCTAAATCAACAAACAACTAGCTCGCCATCGAACGTCACTAATCACCACAATAGCCAACAGTCTTATGCATCCTATGCTTTAATAACCACGAGAAGCCCAAATCCAGACCAATTGGGTTGTTTCATCCGTCCATTTTGCGGGCTTTATTACAAAACTAGTTAAAGTTCGCTGAATAACTTCTACCAGACCAACCTAAGCACCCAGTCACTAGTTTGCACTAGCTATACTTAAAGAATGTTCAGCTAATCCGACCAGCGCCTACCAAATGAACGGTCTAGATCGATTGATTGGAAAGTCCAAGTGCTCCAAAGCCCTGTAACTCGACAGTTTTCCAGCAGAAGCACTGGATCAGTCATGAAAATGACAATGAAGATAACAACACAATGTTCAAGCATTCATCCTCAGGCATTTTCCCAAAACTTAACCATGAAAAGGGAAAACTCGAAACGGAATTGGAATAGAAGGTTTTTTTTTTTTTTTTCCCTCTCCTTCTGAAGCCGGAAATGATTGAAAAATGTGATTCCAGAATCACAAAAATGTAGTTTTCCGGCATCGATCTACAGCGTGCAAAGGGAATTTGTAGAAAAGATAGGGAATGAGTACCTCGGAAAAACGGAGCTAGAATCTCATCTACATTTTCTTAGCTCCTCTTCCTTTCTCCGCCTTTTCCCCAGCTTTCCTTTGCCTGTCTGATGGACTCGCCTTTTACCTTTCTGGGCAGCGCTTTTATACTTGCGGATGCCAAACGGGATTTTATTTCGGTTATTTGAATGATTGTCCGAAAACGAGCTTTTTTTAACAACCTCGGTGTATTGGGAAATTACGGACTGCCCTCCCAAAGCGTTCGCCATCTCGAACATCGGACTGGGGTGATCAAAACCGTCAATCCAGTGGGCCTCACCATCTTGAGTCTTTTTCGTTGGGTTATCGTCTGGGCGATACAAGTGATGGACCAGAGCCTGACAACTCCCGATGTTTCCTTAGCCACAAGTTGCAGATGCAACAACATCAGCATTGTTCTCAGCTTAAGAACACCGGTCATGGGACGACATAAGAATGCATTGGCTGCGGCATTCGGCAATCATGTAGTCATCTCAGAAGAAGAGACACCAGCCCTTAGCCCCATCCGAGGGTCATCTATAAAAGGCTAGCAACTGTTTGATGTCATTAGGCGAGTGAGATGTGCGTTTTGTTTCAGTAATAAGAGAGGAGAAAAATCAAAAGATGTGAAAAAAAAAAAGGAGAAATCAAAAGATGTGAAAAAAAAGAGTATAAACAATATCAGGTATCATCATAAATATATTTAATATATATAATAATAATAATATATGTTTATTGGTCTTTGTATTTGAACACAAATCTCTCCCACTGCATTCTTATTGGAATGACAAGACTCTGGTGATCAATGAGCTGCTGGAAAACGCTTTAAGCCATGACCTGAAATCAAACAGTTGAAATCCGAAGCTTCTATTCATTCATTCCAAGCAACTGTGTTTACTTTCCATTGACGCGTGTGTTCGTCCATTTTTGTAGCTAGAATGAAAAGATTGTAATTCTTCCTTGTAAATAAAATAGCCTTCCCTTTCGAGTAATTGACCAGGTATGCAGTATAGGTTCTTGCTTCGGGTGTACTTGTCAGAGTTGAAATAGGAGTAAAGGCAGCTTTCGCAATCCAAATATTAATGGAGTAAAAACTCACTTTCCCTCAGTTTTCTGTATTTGTGTAACATTTA
>JAYJMB010014066.1:7467-46223 GCA_036873735.1 Pouteria campechiana
CAAAATTCCTCATCATTTTTATTAAGAAAATGTTGTCACAAGATTACTTGTGACAATTCTATGCCACTGATGGATGCATTATTTGTTTGAAAATGTAGTAACAAATTCTCCTAATTTTATCTCCTACAATCTAGTATTGAATCAAATTTAAATTAAATTAAATTCATAACAATATATCTTTTTAAATTTCATTAATAATTTTAATCAGGGTTCTAAATTATCCTTTTAAGAATAAAAATTGCAACTTTAAGTCATTTTTTAGACCTTGCTATCATTTAATATAAAGCTTGAGCTATTTAATTGAGGCCAAAAATGTTTCCTTCATAACAATGTCATTTTTTAAAACTTTGCAGTAGACTTATCCATATGAAATAAAGGTACTTGGAGGGCTTTTAAGGCTTTGGTGAGTAAGGTTAGAGCTAATTAGGAATTTTGAGCCAAAAAAAATAAAAAATATGAAATCCAAAGTTGAAAAAGAATGAAAGAGGAAGGGTGGGACCCCATCGACAGATAAGGAGAAAAGCACCCTCAGCTTTCTTGGCTTGGAATTGAAGTGATATGAATCGTCCTTGGCAGTTGCGACCCATGCATCATTTCCTCTCCCCCCCAGCCCAAACCTGACATGCGCACACGCACACGCTCGCCCCGGAAAATACGACAGACTCCCCTCTCTCCGGCTAGGTTGACCATTGACCAGCGGCGCTACCACCACTCCTTAGTCGTAGAAAAAGTCTTCCTCCCCTTTCCCATCCTCCCACTTGTCATTTTCTCACCACTCACACTCCCCGCCCCCAACAGAGCACATACACCATACGACCCCAACCACTGCGCCCAAGTATTCCCCCCTCAGAAAGCTTCCGTACACCCTCTTTGCATATATGCACTCTCTCCTCCCCTCCCTCCTCTCTTGCTCTTCTCTCTTCCATGGCTGTGGTGATGGACCAGCAGCAGACCTTCAAATACTACTGCAAGATCTGCAAGAAAGGCTTTGTCTGCGGCAGAGCGCTTGGGGGCCACATGAGGGCGCACGGCATCGGCGATGAGGTCGGCCACGCAGACGAAGACGAGCCCGCCAGCGATTGGGAGGACAAGCTCGGCGGCGGCGATCCGCAAGCTGGGAACAAGAGAATGTACGCGCTCCGCACTAACCCAAATCGGCTGAAGAGCTGCCGGAGCTGTGAGAATTGTGGGAAGGAGTTCCTGTCATGGAAGTCCTTCTTGGAGCATGGCAAGTGCAGTGAAGATGATGCAGAGTCGCTTTTTTCGGAGCCTGCAGGGTCCGATGGAGACGATGGGGGTGGTTGGAGAGGCTATGAAGGGTGGTCGAAGGGCAAGCGGTCGAGGCGGGTGGTGAAGATGGGGAATTTGAATTCCAATTACTGCCCGTCCAGTGAGGAAGAAGACTTAGCTCATTGCCTTGTGATGCTCTCGGCCGCGAGGGTCGACCCGCTCGTGGCCGAGACAGAGGAATCGTGCGCATCAGCTAGCAAGGAGGAGGAAAGGCGGTGGAATGGCCCGAGCATTCATGTCGCTAGCGTCAGCCGTGCACTGCCAGAGAAGCCAAGGCCGGCGGCCATTAGAGGAGGATTCGAGTGCAAGGCTTGCAAGAAAGTTTTCAATTCCCACCAAGCACTTGGAGGCCACAGAGCCAGTCACAAGAAGGTGAAGGGCTGTTTCGCTGCAAAGATCGACGAACCAGAGATCGAGGGCAACGTCGAAGAAGATGTTATCACACACGATGATTTCTTGAGTTCGTCCAAAACCGCATTGGTGCCGTTTGAACGCATGCCCCAGGATCCTTCTGCTATGCCTTCTAAGAAAAAATCTAAGGTGCACGAGTGCTCGATTTGCCACCGGATCTTCGCTTCTGGGCAGGCGTTGGGCGGGCACAAGAGATGCCACTGGGTCACTTCGAATCCGCCCGACACTTCGATTGCCAAGCTTCATCAACTGCAAGATCATGATCAGCAGCTGCATCAGAGACCCAAGTCGAATAAAGCCGAGCCGCTTGATCTCAACCTCCCGGCACCTGTCGACGACCATGGCGGAGTGCGGCGGGATAATGGGAGTCCTTTGAATTTGGAAGTGCCCATGGCTCTGTATCTACAGCAGTGGATTGGAATGAATCCAAGCAACAACCACAACAATAATGAAAACAACTGCATCAAAAGCGCCAGCAACAACGACAACAAAAACAATGCTTCCACCTCTCTGCTACAAGTGGATGATGAAGCTGATAGCAAAATCAAGCTAGCAAAGCTGAGTGACCTAAAGGACATGAACAGGAGCAATGGCTTCTCTCAATGGCTGCAAGTGGGCATTGGTTCAGCTGCGGATGGTGGCACGGACCCATGAAGGATTTCGACATCACACTAAAACTCCTGTATTTTTTGTATCAAGAAACTGTAATTACAAATTCAGTGAAACCCAAATCCCTTTTCCCCTTTTTTTGTGTAATTTTTTGATGGGGCTTAATCAAAAGCCCTATATTTTGAGCCCCTAATTGGATTTTCAGGCAATTGTTTTGAATAAAAATAAAATTTTCATGTGCAAGACTGAAAAAAACTGAGTCACTGAAGCAGAGCAGTAGCTCGGCAGCAGTAATGCTTTTACTGAAGCGTTGCAACTCGGCCTTCTTTTTCGTCCGAAAGAGAACTTTGTCTCGATTATACGTTAGCTTCCATAGAGAAATTCTTCGTGCTTTTCAAGAGCTTTTGTCATCATCCCACGCCAAATAAAAATATCAGAATCGTACCCACGATGGCATTATCAACCGCCAACAGATGTCAAAATCAGATTAGCCCAAAAAAATTTCAAGCTCGTCTTATGCACCACATCATAAAATGTTCGCTTTCTAAGCAATCCTAACTGTCCATCATAGACATTCTCACTTAGTAACTATCCAAATTAAGCTTGGCAAGCATAGTTTAAGTCAGGCAATAAATTATTTTAATGAGAATTCATCTACTGTGTTGTGGTCCAGATGGACCGTTGGATCCATAGATAGCCATGGCCATGTCATCGGATTGACTTTCATGGAGGATGTTAGCTAGTTTGGTGCACCGCTGCACCAGAAGAGTACTTAAAATGGGGAAGTCTAGCTAAAGTTCCGCTCCTGCGTTAGGCGTTATCCTCCCCTCCGTTTACAACAAGAATAGGGTGCACAAAATGTCTATAGTCTCGAATCTATATTTTGTGATTCCTTTTTTAATACCATTATTCTAGACCGTTGATCAATTTTATCTAATATTATAATATAGAAATTTTATTTTTAATTTCTTGAAGAGAACGGCCATGATCATAAGTTACCCTTCCAAAAGGCCGCGGTGAGCAAGGCAAGGCTGTTTTGTGTTAGGACGTCATAAATGGACTTTCTGAAATGGCAAGCCTCTGGCAGCTTATGAATGGATGGCTAGGATTAATTGCTGGGTCAACTTTCTTGCTAATTTCCCACCAAAGGTGGGTGCCCTACCTGATGGACAGTCCTCATCTTCTGCACGTGAAACACGTGCATGTTTTCCTGCTGAGGAGCACTCCCCAGGACCCCAATCATCCTCCCACGTGCATGGTGTTAAGGATGAGGAGAAGCTCATCCCCGTTCCGATGCATATGCCATGCAACATCTATGGGCTTGTGCAGTGAATCGGGCGGGCAAGTTCATGCACGGGCGTTTGTTCACCGTCCCTAGATGAAGTGAATTGTCTTTGGGTTGTCTATTGATGTGGGTGTTGCAATGCCACCTTTCAGGCCCATTCATCCAACTCGCATGCCTGGGCTATTTTATTTTATTTTTATTTACCTAACTGAGAACCACTTTTATGATCACATGCAACCATGCGGATGATAGCACGTGACACACCCACAACTTTCACGCCAAGTAGCCACAGAGTGTCATGGGGAGGAAAAGATAAACTGCTAAAATATGCATTTTTAGAAGATGTTATCTATATGAATAAATATTATTGTCTTTGTTCTTGACAAATAATCCTTATGAATTGAAGTTGGTTAAAATATTAAAAAAATAATATGTTTAAAATGGATTTATATATTCATGTTGATTATTTTCTCTTGTATAAAAAAATTTATGATCTATTCACAAAAGTTTTAGATTAAAAATAAAAGATAACAAATTATTTATATTAACAAAGATCATTACATAGAGACGTCCTCATTAGTTGTCACGGGATTCACACATTAGGTAAAGGTTTTTCAAATTCAACCTTATAAGTTTGCTTATTTATAAACTAGACTTTATTATTTGTATATTAGACTTTTAATTTATCTGTAATTATATAGTTATTGGGGTTTAAAATGTACATATGAAAATTTTAGAAGATCTAATATGTAATTACGCAAACTTAAAGTTTAGCAATTCCTTAAAAGCCTTTTAGTTTTCAAAAAAACACTTTTTCACTTCCAAAGTAATTGTCCTTTTAAATATTTTAATTTTCATTGAATATTCTTCTGCTCTTATGTTCTATATTTATATATAATGAATGTATTTTAATTATATTTGTAATCTCTATATTCATGATCTCAATATTTTTCATAAAATAGCTCCTTTAAGTTTCCTTAATTGTAAATTAAATTCTTTTTTATTTATTTATAAATTAGACCCTCTAAAATTTTCATCTCCACATTTTAAACCCTCAACACAGCTTGGTTAGTTAACAAGATCTATTCTGTAAATTACGTAACTTAGAGGATCTAATTTATAAATAAGATAGTCTAATTTGCAAAAACAACAAGTGCTCAATTTCACCTACCAGCTATTTTAATTGTTACTCAATTATGAAATCATAAACATTCTCTTATAGCTACCGAAAATCATATAGATTGATGTAATTTTTTTGAACTTTAGAGTTGATGCTTTCATCAAACCGAAAGTTGCAACCAGCTAATGGTATAAATCCGGCAGATGCCAAATGATCGGATTATAAATCAGGAAATCATTCTATATTTTGGAAACCTACAAATCCAAGGTTGCTTTCACCACCGGATGGTTTTTATTCAACCAATGCATCATGGAATGTGGACAACTCACAAATCCTCGAGTATCAAACACCAGACTTTGTCCGAGCATCAAATGAGAATTGGCCCTCTCCAGATACCGGCCGAATGCCACGTCAGCCGGTGCCCATAACGTGGGGACTGCCGAAACAGAATTCACACCATTCACAACTTATCATCGCACTTCCCCGAAATCCAATGAACTGGGAATTATTGCCCAGAACGAATGAGTAGCTAGACGGTCCACAAAATACCAAATGATCTTGGAAATCATTGAAATTCCCACCGCCAATCACCTGGCGGGGCAGATTGAAGGTGAAAATCCCTTTTGTAACGTTAGGGCATTGTTACCAAAGGAGTCCCACCAAGGATTTAAAAAACCGTGGGGGAAGGAGGATGGGTTGAAGGAAGAGATGAAGAGATAGAGAAAGCTACAACAGTGGATTCTTATTGCCACCAACATCAAGGACAAGGACAAGCAACTTCCAAAGCTCTCCTCTCTCTTATCTTCTTCGGTATCAGAATCTTCCTACTCCATGCCAGCCAGCCAATGACACATCCCCCTCCCCTTTTTTTTCCATTTTTTGACTACCATCCCCATTTCTAACCGTGAATAATAGAGAAAATTTCGATATCCGCAAGGGTATGATGTACATGAGTATCTAGAAATTGCTTAGAAATCACACTTATGGCGTAGAATCAACTACAAAGTAGTGAGACCATCATTAAAAATATGAAAGTGTTGTCCAACCAATCTGATTTTTCAGCCTCATCAGTTCCTGTGTATTATCTATCATTTTGTTCCAAGGAATAGAATAACTTCTTCGATTCAAAGTATATGTGGACGTCAAATGCCATATTCCAACCTTGGCATGGAATAGTCTACTTCTAGCCTCTGTCGCTCACATTCAACGTACGTGCTGCTAGAAAAGCTGCCTAGCAATAACATGCAGGTTAATTAGTTGAGGTGAAAACTGGGGTGTACAACCGATAGTTAAAGCACACATGAAATGTTGCAAATTGAAAACAAGATATAGCTAGAGTATGATGAATGACTTGGATGAGTGGATATTGCTTATGGAGAGAATACTATATTTTTGAGGGTCCACATGCTCAATGAAAGCCAGAGCAAGAAAAGAAAATGTTGCAAGTGTGAGGTCCCATCAAGCTTGTTGCCGGACATTCCTTCCAACTTATAAAATATCATTGTTTCTCTAAAGTGCAATGCATCTTAACAATTAGTGATTAAATCCACAACAAATATCTCTTTAGTAACGAAAGAATTTGTTCCTAAAAGTCTAAATTTCATTTAGAACAACTCACTAGCACTAAAGTATTTTTTCTTACCATTCATCCATTGTCACTGTAAGCCTGTTGTTAAAAGTTTCTTGTAGCAAATTTTTAGTTTAGTTGCTAAATTATATCATTTAGCAACAAAAACTTTGTGGCTAAATGATCTTTAGTGATTATTTTTTATTTGGTTGCAATAAAAGGATGATTAAATAAAAATCAAACAACAAAATTCATTTTTGCTGCTAATTTTGGTTACTGTAGTTTGTTTTCCTTGTAGTGTCTATAGGTGCCCTAAGTAACGCCTGCACCATTTACTCTATTTCAGATTCAATATTTTAATAAAATTTTAGAAAATTGGTAACAAATGTATACCCGCCAAATAAATTTATAAACTGGGGTAAATTTAGATTTTCAAAATATTTTGCTAACACTTTAATTTAGGTTGAGGCTATTAATCAGTTTAATTGAAGAATCATGATAATATTTTAAATTCAAAAAAAATAATTGCTGAGGAAATAAATAAGCTCTTGGAGGGATGTCTTTGCATGAGTCCTACCACATTGACTTTTTTTCTTTTCCCATCCATCTCACAGTCATTGGTGCTTCATTCCACAAGTAAAGCATAGTCCTTTCCCACTGAGATCAGCCAGGATATAAATATAGAGCAATCGTCAAAACATCTACAAAGTTGCAAGCTACATGACTGGGTATCAATTTATCTTTCAAATCCAAGTTTAGGGGTCCTGAAGGAATGAAATTTCTAGAGTTTCACGTGGTTGATAAAGTTGAAAAGCTGTGCCGGAGCACCACTTCAATGCATCAATGGTGAAACTAAGAGAAAAAGGCTGATGGGACATGATAATGCATAAACTCCTAAGTCATTGTGCTATTTCAATCCACTTTGAAATAATGACCCTCTCACAGCAGAATGAAATCCCAAATGAATGAACATTCTAGAATTTGAGTTCTAAGTCATTGTGCTCTTTCCATCCTCTTTGAAATGATGACCATTAATACCACCAAATTCAAATGAACCCAAATTATAGAATTTCAGTGACCCTGCGAATGAGATTAACTATTAGGACGGCAACCGCAATTTCGTCCTCCTACGAACTCTAAATGTTGCAATTCAACTCCTTTGTGCATCCAAACACACCAACGTCGATTTCGGTTAAGTTCCAAAGTCTCGCGGCATGAGTGACTTCCCTTTTTTATCTTTTAATATTACTAAAGGGGTTGGTGTTAGCTCACGCCAATGTCATGATCTGCGACGTGTACTGCCACCCATCTTTTTCCTCACCTTCTCTCACCAACTTGGGCCCACCCCCACTATTACACGTGTCAACCTCTTGAATCCCACACGTGCCAAGGCCTAGCTGGATGGGGATTACGTGGCGCTCAGACAACACGGCCCCATTTTTTGTGGAAGGCTGTGGGTTTAATAGAAATTAATGCTAATGGCTGCTTCCCTATGCACATGGTCCAATCATGGCCGACTTCCAATTCACAGATTTAAAAAATGAAACGTAGACATGGAATCGGTGAGTGGGATATATATACATATATACATGTAGTCAGTCAGACATGTCTTTTATTTCCATGATTCCATCCAAAAAAAACGAGCTTTTTGAGCAGCCATGTTCACGAGGTGCATGTGGCTACCTAGCGTTTCTAGGGGGCGAAGGGAAATGTAACTGCTCCCTCATTCACCGAACCAATCAAAGATATATACTTGCTAACTATTATTATATGTCTAATCTCCAATCTACTAATTATGATCAGTGCATAATAATAATATTCAGAAATGTCCACATGCAACGTGCACTGCGAATTTTTAAATTCGATGCATGCACTATTCCTTGTCTCTTTTCTCTATTGCTACAAAATACCAGTTGTATGTGGTTAAGTTCTCCCCTGTTCGAATTGTCACTGAAAACATGGTTTTGAGCAGCACAAACGACATCAGCCAAACTCAAAGTGGCCCCAGTTTCTGCGCCCTTGAAAGTGTAGTTGGAATTAATACATTGATGACTATTGGGAAGTACACCCTCTTTGAATCCACGTAAACCAATTTTGACTTGGACAGGCACGGTGTTAATTTCATTAACTCTGGTTAGAATTGAAGTAACTATCATTGGTTTGCGATGGAAGACTTTGAGGGCAAGTTGACCGAATCAAAATGGGGAAGATAAGGTGGAGAACAGGACTACCGAATGCGTTTTCACCACCTGTGGGAATTGAATGAGCAGGCTGTAATGTCCCCACGAGAAGCATGTTAAATGGTGGTCCCTGAGGATTATGTTTTTAAGTCAAGCTGTATGGCATCAGATGAGGAAAGGTATAACAAGGGACATGGTAGTGCTTTGCTTACTCATCACAAACACATGATATGCACCCTGGGGTTGAAACTGCCCATGATTCTTGTTTTTGCTTGATTGGAATATTGGTCTTATGCCTGCGCGTGACTTTCGGCTGGCCTGTGATCATAGGCTGTAACAACTTTACTGTGCAAGCATCGGCAGCAACACATCATATATGCCTTTTACCGCCTCGCGCATTTAAAGGTGCTCAACCGGTGCTGCCCAACAGCCTTCCATGTCAAATTGCTTTCCATTTTTCTCTCTTAACAGCTAATGAATTTTAGTAATATGTTAGATTCTTCATGATAAAGATATTTTCAGCAATATATAATATTTCTTTATATATACTTATCAAATACACCCTTAACTATCTTAAACAATTTTAAGTTTTCTCATCAGTATCTCTATTTTTAATCATTTCCTTTTATGTCATGAAACCAATGTATGCTTTAAATACATCTTTTCAATATATTTCCTACCAAATACACCCTATCCAAATACAAGTTCTCCTAAAAAGAGACATGGTGGAACCTCTTGATAGCACTTCTTAAGCTATTGAGCCCTAATCATGCTATGCAGTAAAATAGAATACTTCCACTTTGGGTTGATGGTGTAAGGTTTTGCACTCCCAACTTTCGATAACCTAATGTTACTCATTTTTGATATTGCCATTTTCCAGCGCTATTGCCTTCAGTGGTCATCGCTCTTTTAGGTGCTACTGCTTTTGGGCATCACTTTTACCTAATGCTTCCATTTTCTAAATAACATTGTGCCTTAATTCTTTTGCTTATGGATAGAGTAATGCTTTAGTCTAACTAACTTTTAGGCTTCCATTCTAATTTTTGATTTCTATGTTAGCTTTTTCAATGTCTAAGTTGTTGGCGAATTCATTCCGCTCATGACGGATGTGTAAGACTGGTGGGGGCCACGTGCATTTATTGTGCATAGGAAGGGGCCTGGCATTGCCACCAATGGTAGTCGCGTAATATATATGGAGGCAGCAACGACAGACAAATGATTTTCATTGCGGAATAACACCGTCATTCCCATTGTCGTCTTGCCCGAAACTTATTCATATATTATTTTATTCCTGCATGAACAGTGCTCACACAATGTATGTTATTATTTTATTTTACAAATACTGTGTATACATTATTTTGTTAATATGAACAGTGCACATGTACATTACTTTTACGGTACATGAACAGTACTAATGAACAATGCTCATGAATAGTATTTATAAATAGTACTCATGAATAGTAGACATAAATAGTGCTATAAATAGTATAGTATGCATAAATAGTATAGTATACATGAAAAGTGATATTATTAACAAACCATGCTTTGTTTAAGTGAAAGTTTTTAAGTTGGTAGGATTCAAAGGAATTCTCACCTAGAACTACTATTTTGCACATTTGAATTAAATTATTGATAACATGACATTTGTAATACAAAAGATGATTAATAGCATAATGAACTTTTGATTTTGTTCCTTATGTCGAGTTATCATTAATTTAATCTATCTTCTATGGCAAAATCATTATTGTATGCTATAAGATATTATTGTTAATTATGCGCATATCTCTTATAGTTACTTGATATTCAACCCATGGCTTCCAAAATAATTGTTGCTGACCTAAACAAAGGTAACAAGTTAAATGATAATAACTTTGATATATGGCACCGGAAGGTCCAGTACATCCTAGAGAAATAAGAAGTACTTGAGACACTGAACAATACCATAAAAGAAACCGAGAATGGTATTACTGCTGAAAATAAAAGAGATCATAAAGCTTTTGTAGCTTGAAAAAGAAAAACAGCATTGTTCACATTACATTGTTAAGCAGTATGCAGAATAATCTCATGTGTAAATTTGAGTAGTATATGATAGCTCAGGCAATGTGAGTTATCCTAAAAGATAAATATAATGGTATCTTTGCTACTAAGGTGAGGAGTACTACTAAATTTAACATATACAAAAAGCGCCAAAATCATAACATGATGCAGCATCTTAGGGAAATGTCAAACATGATTAGAGAGCTTAAGTCAGTTGGGCATGCTCTCATAAATGAGTAGTAGGTATAAGCCATAATCAGATCCCTTACTAATAGTTGGGAACACATGAAAGTCAACATGATGCATAATGAGAATATCAGAATATTTGATGATATTGCGTGTCATTTGGAGCTAGAAGATGAGCACCTAGAGGCTGCATGAATTTAGGACAGGCTTATATAGTTGATTCTAACTCGTGCAGAGCTTCAAGCTTCAAGCGCAAGAGGAATCAAATGTTCCCTAAGAAAGGAGGTAAGATAGGCTCCTAAGAGGTTGAGAAATGCTAGTGCAAACATGGAAAGCGCGGTAGTAAAAAGAACAAGGCCAAGTTGAAATGCTATAACTATGGCAAACTGGGTCACTTTGCTCATGAATGCAATGAGTCAAAGAAAGTATCACCCAACTCTACTCCTTATGCTTGCGTATCTAGCTCATTAATGCTTGCTAAATCTTATCCTATGTGGATTATAGACTCAGGAGCAACAGACCATATAGCTAAAGATTGAGGAGCATTCGTAGAGTATCGTTGGATCCCAGTAGGAACCAGATGGATATATGTAGGGAATAACTCTAGAGTGGAGGTCAAAGGGATCAGAAGATGCAAACTATAGTTGCATGGTGGATGAACTCTATTCCTACATGATGTCCTTTATGCACCATACATCCAACGAAACTTAGTCTTTATTATATCTCTTCTTAGCTTGGGTTATTTCTTGAATTTTCATGGTGATTGTATAAAATTGTTAATGGGGACACTTCTTTATGGCACTGGGTTTATTCCAAATGGTTTTATGATCTTTTATATTGATTATGATAAGTTCATATCACATGATGCTTGTTTTTTTTTAATTGCTTCTTCTAGTGATGCAAATCTAGATGCAAATGTGTGGCATGCTAGATTGGGCCATATTGGGCAAGAAAGAATGAATAAATTAGCTAAAGAAGGCTTATTGGGCTCTCTCGCTAAAGTTGACTTGCCCATTTGTGATCATTGTATAGCTGAAAAGACAACAAGAAAATTGTTTGGTAAAGCAACCAGAGTAGAGTTTTTGTTGAAACTAATCCATTTAGACATTTATGGTTCAATGAATGTGAGGGCACAGCATAGTGCCTCATATTTTCATCACATTTATAGAATGATTATATGTGATTCTGTCATGTTTTCTTAATCTCCCATAAGTTAGAAGCATTAGAGTATTTCAGATCTTACATAAGTATGGTTGAGAATCAATTAAATCGCACTATTAAAGTTTTGAGAATTGACCATGGACACAAGTATTTATCTATGCAATTCAAAGATTTCTTTGATGAAAATGATATTGTCAGACAACTAATAATTTTTGGAACTCCACAACAAAATGGTGTTGCAGAAAGACGAAATAAGACCTTATTAGACATGTTTAGATCTATAATGGCATAGGCAAATCTACCCATATCGATTGGGGAGATGCATTGTTAACTGTAGCTCATATACTTAACTGTGTGCCCTCTAAGTCAGTAACTTCTACACCTTATAAATTATGAACAAGAAGAAAACCTGATCTTAATGATCTGCGACCCTGAGGGTCAACTGCTTATGTTCACAATCCTTTTCATAAATATGGCAAATTAGGGCCAAAAGAGAAGAAATGTATCTTCATAAGATATTCAAAACACTCCAAAGGGTACGTGTTCATTGGTAAACATGAGGATGGAAGCATGACTGAATTAGAATCACGAGATGTCATATTCTTGAAAAATGATTTTCCTAGTAGGGGTGAGATTGAAAAGAATGTTCATTCTATGAAATGGATGATCCTAAAGGAGATGATGCTCTAAATAAGTCCAACAAAGATAAAGAGGCACTGCCTCAATATTTTAAACTAAGTGGGAGCGACGCATCGCAAAAACAGCACCTTCGTAGGAGTAGCCGATTGAGGGGGAAACTTTTATCATCACTCCAAATGATGATAATGAGCCTAACTCAGTCATGAAGGCTTTCTCATGCCCAACTAAGGAAAAATAAAAAAGTGTAATGGAAGAAGAAATAGAGTTTATGAAGATAAATCAGGTTTGGGACTTGGTTGATCTTCCATCCGGGCGTAAAGCGATTGGGAAGAAATGGGTTCTCAAAATTAAACGTAAAGCGAATGGATCCATTAAAATACATAAGGCTTAGCTAGTGGCAAACTATTATGCCAATAGAGGGTATATACTATGAGGATATCTTCTCTCCAATTGTGAGGTTTACTTCTATTCGCCTCATTCTTGCAATTATTGTGTATTTGGATTTAGAATTACACCAAATGGACATTAAAACTGCATTTCTCAATGGAGAATTTGATGAAAAAATCTACATGGAATAGCCCATAGGTTTCATAATAGAAGGCCAGGAGCGCAAAGTGTACAAGCTCCAACAATCCATCTATGATCTTAAACAATCATCCAGACGATGGTATCTAAGATTTCATCAATCTATAATTTCTTATGGGTTTATGATGGTTGATAAAGACTACTGTGTTTATATTAAATGGTCCAATGACGAGTTTGTAATTCTACATCTATATGTAGATGATATCCTCCTTGCAGGAAGTGATATAGAATTCATAGTCGTCGTTAAAGAATGACTGGTCTCCAATTTTGAAATGAAGAACATAGGTGAAGCAGCTTATATTCTTAGAGTTAAGATTCACAGGGATCATTCAAAGAAATTACTAAGTCTTTCTTAAGAACTATATATTAATAAAATTCTTGAATGATTCAATATGCAAAGTTGCAAGCCCATTGACAATCCTATAATAAAAGGTGAATGTTTGAGCCTTAAGATGTGTCCTAAAACATCCATAAAAAGAGAATAAATGAGAAATGTCCCATATGCTAGTGTTATTGGGAGCTTGATGTATACTATAATGTGTATTCGCCCTGATATTCATTATGCTATGAGAATAGCCAGTCGATATAAGTCAAATCTTGGACGTGCTCATTAGAAAGCTGTGAAAATGATTTTTAGATATCTCAGAAGTACTATAGATTATTTTATTTGCTACCAAGGACGTTATTTGCCCTTAGAAGGTTATTCAAATGCTGATTAGGGAGGAGACCTGAATGAGCGCAAATCAACATCAGGTTATGCGTTCTTGCTGAACAATAGCGCCATCTCATAGAGTAGCAAGAAGAAAACTTGTGTAGCATTATCTACAATAAAAGCTAAATTTATGGCATGTTCAGCAACAATGTAAGAAGCAGTCTGGCTAAGAAGGTTCTTACAAAATTTGGGAATATCTGAAAATACGTCTGAGCCCATATCTAAAAATTATTATAGTCAGACAGCTATTACATATTCAAAAGATCCCAAATACTATTGCAAAACTAAGCATATTGACATCAAGTATTATTTTGTTAAAGACATTATGACAAAGAAAGAAGTGATTCCAAATTACATATCTATATATTAGATGATTATTGATTTGTTCACAAAACCAATTCCTAAAGATGTATTTTTGTCATATGTTAAATCTCTAGGCCTACGTAGATTGTAATAGATCATTTATTAATAAATATTTGTTATTCATCTTTCTATTTGAGTACACTAGCATAATAACATACACAAAATAAAAGTATGTCACATAGGTTGAGATTGGTCCTCTCACATGAACAATTGCCTTTAGCATTCAGAGAATGAATAGAGATGAGAAAACTTAAGCTGAAAATTATTCTCTGTGAATATAAAGCTTAAATATACATATCACCTTGATATGAGATCAAGATGAAGCAATAATGAGTAACAATGATAGCTGAAATGGGATACCCCATGTCCCATTTAACCTTTGAAAAGCCAGATATGAGATTTTAATGACGCCTAGAGGGAGAGCGCTTAGAGAACTCAGGTTAGGCGCTTAGTAGAGATTTAGATCTCAGTAGCGCCTAGAGGATGAGTGCTTAGAGAACTCAAGCAAGGCACTTGGTAGCTGCTGAACTAAGATTTGTACGATGTTGTTGAGTTTAAGAAATACACTCCATGTGAGGGAGTTACTCCATCATAACACGTGTTTCATACCACATGTATTTTGCGACCAACAAAGGAAGTTAGTTGAGTATGCAAATCCCTATCTCCTCACTGTATGAGTCCTTGAAGCAGTATAAGTCTCATATCATGCCCTATGTGACTTTCAACTATACTTTGATAATATAGTCTAATATTTGCTAACTTAACATGTTACCTATGGTCATGAATTATTCGACTTTATGGGACACGTCTAGAAAACCAGTTAGTCTATAATTAAGAAGTATATGTGGTAAAGGAAGACCTTTTATGCTATATATATATATATTGCATGTATTCATTGATACTGATTATGTCGCTATAAGAAAGTTGACATAATTATGATTATAAGGCAAAGAGAAATGACCATAGTCAAGTATAGCCTTTGAGGGATTTGGTATACATGGACCGATGTAACAAAATAAGTCTAGGGCATGATGAGTTATTTTAAGGGTTGTAACTACTATGTATACCTAACAAGTGTATAGCCCTGAGCTCCTAAGTATAGGTACACTCGTAGGTCGCATGACTTATTTGCCTATATGAACGATTTTGAATTAGAGAATATTGATGTTTTGTATCTTAGTAAAAAGATTTTAGAAGCCCATCATGTGCGAGTGAGAGATGTTGAGAAATTCATTACGCCCATGATGGGCGTGTGGGACCAGTGGGGGCCACATGCATTTATTATGCATAAGAAAAGGCCCGACACTGCCATGATGGCAGCCACATAACGCATGTGGTGGCAGCAATGATAGATAGATGATTACCATTACAAAACGGCACCGTCACTCCCATTATCGCCTTCCCCGAAACTCGTCTATAAATTGAATGTTTGCAGACAAGAAATAAGTAAAGAAATCGAGAAAAGAAGAGAGTGGGCTTCACCTAATTTGAAATCAGTAGGCATTTAGTATTGTGAGATATATGTGATTTCTCGTCTTGGTGATTCACGCTCGACTAGCATTTTTTAGCAATAGATACAAGTTCAAGCCACAGGATTCTTTACTTCCACTGGATTCTCTGAAAAAGGTATGCATTTTATTTATTTTCTCAATTTCCAAAATAAGTCAACTATGATTTTATCATCTTTTAGATTAGGCCTCTTGGGGTCCCTTCCATCATATTTAACAAATTCTAGTTGCTTGTAATTCTTATTATTTCAGGTTTGAGTTCTAAGGGATCCCTTTCTTTTGGCTCTCCCTCTAGTACTTATTCAAATTTTGAGGCAAAAGCTAATATGACTGCTTTAGATTTTTAGAGCAACAGCAAACTATAGTTGTAGTAATCATCTCCTATTGTAGAATAATTGATCATCCCTCACATTGGCAACGAATTAAGCCTTACTATTTCAACGAAAGAGCTGCAGCTCCATCTCTACCTACTTGTTATCTATCCTAGCCGATCGTTACCCTGCTTAACTTTAGTGTCTCTGTCTTCCTTGCCAAACCAATTTGACTTGTTAATAATATGCATTAACAAGTTATCATATCAAATGGATCAATTGAGAGCATTAGAGTGAAGCACAAGGAGGTAGGGACCAAGTCCTTAATCAACTTAGTGCAGGTTGTAGTTGATAGATAGGATTGCTTGAACCAATTAAAGTCCTTGGTTCATGACTTAATGATTGCCCAAGAGAAGTTATCTTAAGTCTCATCACGATTGTTAGAAGCGAAGGATGAGTTGGCAAAAGAGCAACAACACTCCTCTTTAGTGTTAGACCTAGAGCAATCATGAGATTGAGCTATTGCTGAGAACATTACTCTCAAGGTTGCACTTAAAGAGGAGCAAAATGTTAAGTCTATGGGTTTGGTTTTAATGATTAACAAAACTTACTTATGACTTGAATTAAGTTAATGATATTTTTACTAAGATTTTGTAATTCAAAGGAAGCTTCAGAGGAAGAATGAAAGCTTTAGAAGATGCTTTTCGAATTTCAGAGGAAGGTTAAGATGCACTAAAGGTCACAGCCAATATGCACAGCTGCCTGTGGGGCACAACTGGTTTACTTGCTGCCTATGGTAGCACCTATAGGGCATAAGGCTCTATGGAGATGCATTCTCAATGAAGTATGCAGCCAATTGACCCAGCAACCAGCAATATCGCCTGTCGCTCCAATGGTTGAAATTCTATGTGATGCTGTAATGACTATTTCGCAACAATCTTCTTTCAAATAGTTCAAAACCTCCTCAGAAGATTTAAATAGATAATCCATTAAGAAAAATGTGATATTTAAGGGTTCCATAAGCTAGACATGAATCAAACACTAGTAACCCTTTCAAGTTTTCTAAGTGTATTCACTCTAAAGTATTGCCAAGCTCAAGGGACTTTAAAGTCACATCATTACCATCATAAAGGAGTTTGAATCAATGTAATGTACTTACTGTTTATCATTTATATTAGAGCTTTAACTGTATATACACTTAGGCCTAGTTAGAGGTATTTCCTTGTACACGTATATTTATTATGTAGATTTTCTGATTAGCTCTGAAAACTCAGGAAAGTTGTTGGTTAGCTTTAAAAATCAGTTGTATGAATTGTTAGTCAGCTCAAGGAAAACCAACTATGTAGAGTTTCTAGTGAGTTCGGTAAAATCAGGTTTTAAGAGTTCTTGGTTAGCCTAGGAAATCAAAGGAGGTGTGATTCCATAAGTTATAGTGGCCTAAGCTTGGGAAAACTTTAAAGAGTGGAGTAGGTTCCAAGGGGACCCGAACTACTATAATCCTTGTGTTATTATTATCAATGTGCTTATGTGCTTCCACTACATTTGATTTTATGCACTTGAACATCTCATTTGTTTTCCCCACTTCTCTTGGATTCTAATTTTATCATACACCCTACGTATCATAATGAGTTAGACCTAACACAGAAGTGTTTTGCTGAGCTGAAAGAGACTACTTTCATTTTGAAGGCATGGGAGAAAGCACTGGTTATTTCTCAACATGATCTAAATGTTTGACAAAAAATTGTCAAGTTTGTTTAGTAGTTTAGGCTATTCAAGCTGATTGGGATGCTACAATTGGTACCCGAGAGACTACCGAGTCAAAGTGCAAAGCTTCAATGGAGGCTACTATAGCCAAAGAAAGTGAACACAACATCTTGTAAGCTAGCTTTTTATGATGAGTTTGCCCAATTGCAGGAGGAGCACAATTTGTCGTATGTAAAGCTCATCATGAGCAATTGGAGTAGCTAATAGCGGAGCTTGAATGCAAAGATATGGTATTAAGCTAAGAGATATTCTTGTTTTTCAACGATTTCTTCTTCTGCAAAAGAAATGTAACTCGAGAGTTTCCCAATGCAAACATTAGTAATATAATTCCTAGAAAGTCTAATGATGATATGTAATATCATTATAATAATGCATAAAGGAGAAATAAAAGTTCTTCCTAGATTTTTATTCATGATCTTTTCCATTGTATTTTTATATTTCTTGCACTTTTTCATGCTATTATGCTTATAAGTAGTTATAATCTTTTTCATAGGATCCCTCCCCTAGTCTTCCTCTAGGTTAGACCTCGTGGAGCTACTTCTAGGATAGGCCTCGTGGGGTTGTATCTAAGTAGAGTCGCTTATGAGTCCTCATGAGGACACTTCCATGTTGGGCCTCATGGGGATGCTTCCATGCCAAGCCTCATTGTCACTTAATGGATGGGAACACTTCCATATTGGGCCTTGTGGAGCCATTTTCATCCTCATGGGGATATTTTCATGTCAGGCCTTATGAGTTAGTCCTTGTGGGGCAGTTTTTGTTCTAATGGAGACACTTCTCGTCAAGCCTTGTGAAGCCGATTCTATGTCTATCCTCGTGGGGATGCTTCTTATTTTTCTTTCATTGTCTTTCTATTGTCCAAACCAAGAAGTTTAGTCAAAATTTGGAAATAAAAACAGATACAAAAAGAATATAGATTTTTCTTATTTTAGAAAGCATTAGAAAGCAAGCTTTTATCTTCATGAAAATGAAGTTGACATCGAGAAGCCCTTTTAGAGATATTAGCATTTGACAATCGTTGTTGACTCGCAATCTATTATGGCACATGAGCTAAAGTTTGTCATCCTTGATGCCTTAGTATAACCTTTAAACATAATGTCAGTAATCAAAAGTTTGACCCATCATAGAACAAATCATACAATACAAAAGAGTGTATCTCTTTCAAGTAAGTTTTAAGTAGCCTCATGACAATTTTATGTCATGTTTAGGATTATGCTTTAACCATGGTGCAAAATCATCATTCTAGACCCATTTGCATTGTAGAATTCTCCAAATCAATGGCTACATGAGCATGAACCAAGTTGTTAATTAGTTTCATAGTGCATTAGGCTTTGCCACATTAGAAGAAAATACAAATATAAATCTTTGGATTCCATTGATCCCATGTGCCAACCCTTATTCACTTTGGTTAAAATTTGCTAAATAAGTTTTTCCTCTTAAGTGATTTGCCTATTTCATTGAAAAAATTTACTCAAGATTTTTCCCTTGAAGGAAGTTGACTAGGATTGGACCAACTTTCTAAGTCTTGTACTTGCCAAAAAAATCATCCAAAATTCCTTCTTTAACTAACAACTTCCAAATTTTGTTCATCATAATTGGATGGGCAAGGTCCAAGTGAATGTGCAATTATAGTTTGATCTGGATCTTGATCCTATCGAATAATGATCAAGATTGGAGAATCTAGACATTCAAGTTATTTGTTGCTTATCCCAAGGTTCACTATTTAGAACTTGATTACTTTCTTATGGAGCCAACCTAGAAGCTCGATTATGCCTACTACACTAAATCTATTGAGAATTACCACTTGTGGCTCTTGTTTGTTTAAAAGGAAAAATGCTCTTATAAAGGAAAATAAGATTCTCTAAATCATAGAATTGATGAAGAAGTAAAATCTTGTATAATTTTACTTCTTTAAATAACTTAATTATTCCATCAGTCAATGTTATATAAAGAGTTAATTGACCAATTTTTCATTGATAAATAAGTTATTACATGCTTAATTTTTATAAGAAAACTTGTAAAGATAATAATGAGGCCAAACTTGTAAAAACAATGATGAGGCCATCATGGTGTATCTGTGCCACTAAAAGCAATATTTAGGTGGGCCTTTGAGCACATGTTCATAAATCAATCTCATCCAAAAATAAGAGGGCCTCAGTTGTTTTTAATGTTTTGGATGTTTCTATTACTTGAAGCATACACTTATCATAGCTAAGGCCAAGAATGTGTAATTTGGGCTAGAGCTAATATAAATCAAATTAATAAAAGTATAGTCTCTTCCTATTAACACTTCTAATATCCCACAATATTATCAATAATGATTTAGGCAATTTCAAGGATTCACACTCTTGGCCAATTTCACATCACAATAGGATGTCAACTAATTTAATGCTTATTCTAATATTATAACTATTGTCGCTTTTCAAGATTGCATTTCAGTAATATATTTTAAAGGACAAATCTAAGCCACATAGCAGGGTTTTAAGACATACCTAGCCCCTTCTAATCTAGCATTAGCATGATGAAGTTTACCAAGTTAGTCCCACATATCTTTAAGGAGTTCATTGTTGATGATAGCCACTCATTATGTCATATCCTTCAAAAGCGCTCTACTTTGCAGCACAAGCAGAAGATTCCATCATGCCAAAGCTGTTGACACCCATCCATGCTATAATTCTGCTTTGCTATGAGGCTCTTAGTACCACCAATTTCACTGTCAGAGAACCTCAAGATGTTATTATAGTTCCTGAACATTGATCTGCACTCTAAGATAGAATACTTAAACTTGGAAGATTCATTTGCATCAAACGGACTTAAGCTTATATAGCATGACAGATGGATGGGGGACTCCTTGAATAGGTAAGGATCATTGATGGATCTGTTGCTTAGCTTAGAAGAGTAGATGCTAGAGAGGCCAGAGCCTTCAAAGTTGTTGTCATATTCATGGAAAAGTTGTTGACAAAACCCTAAAAATGGGCGAAGAGAACACGTGGGAAAAAATACAGTTTCACATAAATGGCGCCAACGTTTGAGTCCTCCCCCAAATTGCTCTCTTAGAATCTTGTATGGATATCTTACATGATAAAGAAAATGTCAGAGCCAAAAGCAGTTCAGTGTAAACACTTTAATGCTAAAGTCAATAATGTGATCTTAAGAGGGGAGTATAAATAATGGAAAGAGTTTTTTCTATGAGATGTGCATCCCATGATTTTATATTTGATTTCCCTAGAATTCTCCTCTATACAGGAATCTTCATCACACATGCATATAGATTACGCATGTCCTTGCTTGCGTATATCCGTCATGCTCAATTATAAATATACTAAGTATACATTATCTTGAAGAAGCTCTATCTTCCTATTATTCACACCTCTTACTAAAGTCTCTTACTGACTTAAGCGTCAAAGTGCCTGTACCCGAATCACCCTTGACACCCTCTGATGTTTTCCCTATCTTATAGGATCCTTATAGGGGATTTTCGGAGAATAGTTTGGGGAGAATCCAAACATTGGCGACATTTGTGGGAACCCAATCCTAGCAGTTGAATCCGAGACATAGCAGTAGTCTTATTTTGAGAGCAAGGTCAGCATAAAAAATCAATTTAAAATGTTAGCAAGATCTTAAGAAGCACAAAGGCAAGATACCCCACAATTGAGAAAATTAGCTTTGCTTTGGTAATCATCACAAGGAGACTCAACCATATTTCCAAGGATATCCTATGTGGGTATACATAGGTCAGCGGCTTAGGCAGCTCCTCCAGAAGATAGAATTATTTAGTTGCTTCATCAAATGGTCCATGGAGCTCGATGAATTCGATATCAAATTCCCACCAAGGGCGACCATAAAAGGACAAATCATGACAAATTTTCTCATAGAGTGCACAAGTAAGGAAAAAGAACCAAAAGCTTCCTCGACCTAGAAGGAAAACTTTCCCACAGGTCCAAATTCAGTAATACTAGCATCCCTATTTGTGGATCCACCCATGCAAGCGAAATTATCTCTTATGAATCCATTCAATGCAGTAGCGCCTTTACACTTATCCTCTCCTATGAATCCATCCAAGTCAAAAGAGCTTCCGCTAACCAAACCATTGTTTGAGCCCACGCCCTAGTGGAGCCTGCATGTAGATGATTCATCGAGTAAAGAGGGAGTAGGAGTCGGCCTTATACCGTAAAGTTCGGAAGAAATTTGAATCGAATATGTGTTAAGGTTTGGGTTCCTCACCACCAATAATGGCGTTGAATATGAAGCTCTACTAACATGCCTCAGAATCACTTGAAAGCTGAAATTTAAAATATGATCATCCAAAGCAATTCTTGGCTGATAGTTAAATAGCTGATAGGAGACTATGAGGCCAAAGAGCCATTAATGATACAATAACTGTTAGTTGCCAAGGCATTATTGGGGCGGATCTATCATATAAACATTATTCAGATACCAAGGGAGGAGAATGAGCAAGCTAACAGATTGTCAAAGCTTACCATGTCACCATCCTTCTTCCATTAGAGAACCATCTTGGTGGAGCATCTTACAACACCAGTGTCCCCAAAATCAAGAATATGGTTATAAAGGACCTAAAATCTTCTTGGATGAATCCTGTACATGTATATTTGTATAAAGGTCAAAAATCAACAGATTTGATGGAAGCAAAAAAGTTGGTTCGATTCGCTGCTAAATTTCTTTACCTAGATAACAAGCTATATTGGAGAGGAGACTCGCAGTCATACCTCTGATGCGTGATAGAAAGAGGGGGAAAGGAAATCCTCAACCAGATATACAAGGGAGAATATTCAAACCATATAGGTGTTAAGACCCTCACATCAAAGTTGTATGACAAGGATATTACTGGCCTACCATGGTAGCAGAATTTAAAGAATATATCAAAAAATGTGATAAGTATCAAAAGCAAGCCACTATTTTCTAACTCCCAGCATCCAAACTTTCAACAATCAGTAACCCGTAGCCATTCTATCAATGAGGAATTGATATTCTGGGGCTCTTCCCGCCAACAATAGAAAGGAGAAAATACATATTCATGGTTGTGAATTATTTTACTATGTAGGCAAAAGCAAAGGCTACCAGATCCATCTTCGCAGAGCAAGCTCAGAATTTCCTCATCGAGAATATAATGTGTCAGTTTTGGGTTCTAAGGATCCTTATTTTCAAATAATGGAACCTAATTCGAGCGCAAACAATTCAAGAAATTCTATGCCTTTCATGGTATTCGACAAAAATTTTTCTCAATAGCACGCCCGCAAACCAATATTTTAAAGAAGGCTATGAATAAAAGCATCGTAACCTAGTTGTGAAAAAAGATGAAAGGATTTAGGAATAGTTGGTATCAGGAGCTTCCAAAAGTACTTTGGGCATTGAGGACAACACTAAAAAAGTCCATAGGCAAGACCCCCTTCATGCTAACCTACTAATCCAAGGCAGTGATCCTAATCGAGCTAAAGATCCCTTATGCTCAAATAGAAAACTTCAATCCTAGGGTAAACAAGGAAGAATTGGAAACAAATCTGGATTTGTTAGAGGAAGCAGGAATCAGTGCCCAAGCCAAGATGGCATGACACTAGACCTAGGTGAGGCAATAGTATGACTGAAAGGTCAAAGCAAGGAATTTCAACAAAGGAGACCTAGTCCTATGAGAGATTGTAGTCAATAACCCTACCCATACAAGGGAAAAATTGACCTGCTCTTGGGAAGGTCCTTAAAGAGTCATTCAAGTCTTAAAGAATGGAACCTATAAGCTCTAGAGACTGAATAAGAAAAACATCCCATGAACTTGGAACATTGAGCACTTGATGATGTATTACCAGTAAACATCTCTTCTATTCCTTTTCTTTATTTCTTTTTATTGTACAAAGGTTACATCAAATAATAAATAAGCCTTTCATGGAAGAATCCTTCTCTGCTTCCCTATTATTACTCCTTCTAACTGAATTTGAAACAAGACACAAAGATGTGGTGATTCCTACAAAGTCATTAAGATCGGGTTCTATGGAACTTAAGGGATGCCCTCTTAAGGACGCCCTACCCGACTCAAGGAGCTAAAGGACACCTATCTAAAGCGGTTGAATCAGGTTTTATGGAACCTAGGGGACGCCCTCTTAAAGATGCCCTACCTGACTCAAGAAACTGAAGAACAGGCTATCTAAAGTGGTCAAATTGGGTTCTAAGGAACCTAAGGGACACCCTACACGACTCAAGGAAAAGAAGAACACACTATCTAAAGCAGTCAAATTATGGTTATACGGAACCAAAGGATGAATTGCTCATCATCGTCCAAATTGCCAAGTTTTGTGATTTTACAGAACTAAAGTGAGCATGCAGTACATTATCCAAGTACTAAAAAAACAAAGAGAGAGAGAGAGAGAAAGAGAAAAAAGAAGTGCCCGGTAAAATTATCAAGTGTCCAAGTCCTGTAGAAGGGAAACCAAAGGACGACCTTGACGAAATCACCATATCTCCCAATTCCACAGAATGGCAACTGAAGGGCAACCAAAGTAAAATTGCCAAGTCCCAGGATGAAACAGAAACTTGAGGGCAACCTACACAAAACCATCAAGGAAGGCAGCTTTATGAACCACTTATGAAAATGAGCAATTTTCAAGCATGCTATTCATTTTGCAGAAAATAATAAAGTAAGCACAAGGAGCTATATCGAAAAGAACGAGCATTTTTTTCATTTATAAAATGTTAAAATTATAATCCTCCCCATCCAATTGTATATCATCAATATCTATCCCTGGAAATTTTTGGGATACTTTCTTTTACAAGAATCAAAAGCTCGCTCAAAATAGTTAGTTATCTGTTGAAACAACATCTTTTGATATTCAAGCTCTGCCTCCAATTCTTCAAAACATTGTCGGTGAACTCGGGCAACTTCAATGACATGCTGAGCCTTCGGTAAATTAATCTCCTGCTGAAAAGTTGCCTCCCTCCCCTCAAGTGTACTGACCTTCTGCTATAGGATCAACTCTCTCATAGTTGCTTCAACCTCTAAGAGAGCCAGCCTCTCCACTTTAGAGTCAGCAGATTCGGCTACAGCATCACGATCCACCTCCACCTTCAAAAGATCTTCATCCGCTTCCTTCTGCACATCCTCGCCAGTATCCCGCTCCACGATGAGCTCGTCCTCTCAGGCCTTGAGAGCAGAAGCGGTCGCCTCGAGTTCCCAAAAGTGCCTTCGCTCGTCTTCTAATTCTTCTCTTAAAACAACCAGCATTGCCACAGTGTGGTCGCTCTCACTAAGAACCATTGCGGAAGACGCTCTCCTTTGCTCCCACTCCAGCTCTTCCCCAACCTCCCATAAACAATCAGATTTTATTTGTAGATCAGACTCCATCTTGTAAAGTTGTGTTGACATCTCTGCTAGCTGCTCCTAAGCACTAACTAGCTATTGCGTACAAAGCCTCATCTAATTGATGAAGTTCTTCCTGGTAACTGCATTCTGTAAGAAAATTTGGTAACAAAGATGACTTCCCTCTCTGGATGCTCCAAAAGAGAAGTTATCGGACCCTCTCTACGAAGAGCACCAATAGGTGAGGAAGGTTGGGAGGAACTTAGACTGGCGAAAGCAGCAACACCACTGATAGTGCGGCTCCCGAAGTAGAAGCTAGTCCACTTGAACTCAAAGCCTCAACCTGAGGGCATTGCATAGGAGGAGCTAGGCTAGGACCAGAATATGGACACTTCAAAGCTTGGGCTATCAAATCAAAAGAAAAAGAGAACCCTAAAAAAAGAGGTAGAGAGAGAGAGAGACAAAGAAAGAGTTAATTACTTCCTCATTAAAAGTTAATTTTTCACAAAAAGCAGGGAAAACGACGAATACCAACCAGCAAAAGAGAAGACGAATAAGGAAGTACAGCAGTTGGTGAAGGAACCCCCACAACCCCCACACTTGTTATTGCTCCTGCTAATGTCATTCTCCCCTTAACCACTGAAGCATCCTGACTCCGCTCTAGAGTAGCGCCTCTGGAACCACCCACTCTGAAAGATCCTGGCTCTCTTATGGGAGTCACCTCAAGTGCCAACTTTGAAATAATGGAAACAAGAGGGGCCAGAGGAGTAGGAAGCATCAAGGACACCATAGCCGAAGGAGAAGACAGAGAAGCAAGACTAGTGGAAGAAGAAGAAAAAGGCCAAGACACAGCCACCAAAGCGGAACTAGTAGAGTACATAACCACAACTGAGGACTATGCAAAGACAAAAGAAGAAGGTACAGAAGATGGGGGATATACTACTCCTCTAAGAAGTTCATCTATATCCCTCCCAGAGTGTATACACTCCTCAAAAGTTGATCCAAAGTGAGAAGATGAAGAAAGATCAACTTTGATGGGATGATCAGATCCCAAGGAAAAAGAAAATGAAGCATATTGTGAAGTGCCCATCCTAGAGGAAATATCAAATGGACTAGCATCTCGAGAGTTAGCAACTCCCACTAGCTCTGGTTGCACATCCGGAACCTCGGGCCCTTCTCTTTGAGAGCAGGAGAGGGGGAAGAAGGCATAACGCTATTCAAAATTGCAAGTTCCTGTGTCACAGTTCCAAGGGAAGTAGGAGAAATGGTGGAGGGCAAAGCACTAATTAAAGCGACAGATTTTCACTTCCAAGCGACAATTTTAATCCTTTGCCATGCAGATAAAGCCGCTTGTCCAGAAGTGGAAGGGGGAACAAGAATGGAGGCTAGGGCCCAACGAGGACTAGGGTGATAGGTGAGAAAAATATCAGACTCTTGCTCAATCTTAGAGCTCAAGTCTTGGAATAAATAAGACAAGGAAAGAAGAGGATCAGAAGCAACGACCTTTTGACCCAGAAAGCCACACGAAAAATCCTCCTAGTGATAATGATCGGCAGACCATACAGCATCTACCAAGAGCTTACCTATGGACATTAACCTATATTTAAGGACTAGAAGGCTATATTGCTCTAGGGGTGAAACGAAGGATGGTAAGCGAACTGGATTGGTAGTCCAACTCTTTGGAAAAGAGAAAGATCCTAAGACCTTAACCCAAGCCCAATGACTTTTCCATTCTTCATCTGCATTAGAGGTCCAAGCGAATAGTTTTTGCCCAGGGGTGCAAGGGATAAGATAAAAATAATAATAAAAAGTTGGGTGGTTTGCTAAGTGCAAAAATGGTAGAAAACAAAGTAGTAGTAAAACGAGAACCTGCTGGAGTTCATGAACCTAGCGACAAAGAGACACTATATAGCGCCAATTATTAAGGACTAACTTCCCCCGAAAAATGCCAAAACCAATCAAAAGAAGGGGAATGAAATTGGACAGATTGGGACAAAAACCTGCCCAGAGAAAACCCAAAGAAACAAGAACCAAATTCTCTGGAAAATACAATGGAAGGGCAGAGGTCTGAGGAAACTCCCAGCTCATACCCTCAGGCAATGGGTATACTCAAAAAGCCTTTAAAACATTAGGTGAAAGATGAGGATGAGATCTTTTGATGGCCATAAGGAAAATGGAAGAACAAAGACTTGAGGTGAGAAAGAAAGAAAGAGTTACCCAATGGTGAGAAGAAACAGAGACAGCTCAAAAAATAGGAGAAATAAGGAAGAAGGCTTCAAGTGGGAAATGATTTCTCGCCCCCGCGGCGGTGTCTTAAAGACGTCTCCAACGAAATTGCCTAGGGTTTCATGCAAAACTGAAAAACTGCCCACCTAGGGCTTCATGAGAATTGAAAACCTACCATTTTTACGTCCCATTACATTTAAACCTCATACACGTGAGTGAATGAAAGTGTCAATCAATCAAATCAATACCAAAAAAACTAACATGAAATAATTGGTATCAGAGTTTAAAAAGGTGGAAAGCCCGCACAAGAGCACTGCATGTCAAAAATTGAATCCTCAGGGATCCGTCAAAGTGCTTCTGAATCCATCAAATATAAATATGACAAAAATCACTAGCGAAACCAGAGATAACGCGCAACGAGAGTGAAAGAAAGACCGCTCGAGCCGTGCCTTTGCGATCAACAGATCCATCAACTTTTAAGAACGAAGAGGTGCACTAAGGCGAAACCAAACATTTATAAAAGAAAAGTCACATTCATAAGACACAGTTCAAGCAGAACAACAATATTATTATTTCAGGAATTCACTACATCAGCATAATAGAGAACAATAAGAAGGAAAATCCTATTTACTCAGCTAGAGCATCCATGACTGCTTCCAATTCCTCTATCTGTAGCTGGGAAATGGACAGTTCTTCCTCCAAGGATCAAATGCGATCAAAGGGTTGCATATGATCGGTCAAGTGCTGGTCGGTAGTTCGGAGTGAGAACTTGACAGACTTTAGTTCTTCCTCCAATAGCTTAATCTCTTCATAAAGAAATTGAATTTGCTCGACTAACTGGGAGCTCGTAGTCCCAAGATTGATTTCCTCATATTGGACTTGCTTGGCATGATTGATTTCTCCATATTGAACTTGTGTGGTAGGATAGATTTCCTCATACCGGACTTGCTCGACAAGAGGGTTGACAGTATCCATGTCTGAACAGCTCCTGAGAGTACGAATGAGTAGAGAATGGATTCTCATTTATAGAAGGCAAGACAACGAAGACGATGCGTTAAGAAACAAACTCGAAGCATCACATTAATGCCACCATTCATTATGGCATTACCGAGGAGTTCACCCCATGCATAACATCATAAATGATGTCCCATTCTAGGAAACGACACAACAAGCTCAGAAGATTAAAGGCCCAAAGTGCATTGCATGTCTTCTTGAAGGGGGGTTAGTGTTAGGAAACTATAACACAGGTATCTGATTATCCTATTAGCAACAAGCCACGTCAGATTCCTATGCCAATGGGGATATCTATTACGCAATGCTGAGAATACTGGATTATGGGAGGCATGTTTCCCTTGAGTTCTTCTCTAGGAACTAATCTACATCCCTCTTGCATATAGGCTACATACATATCTTGGCTACTCACTTATGCTCAACTATAAATATACCAGATATGTACCTTTGAACACAAACTCTTGCTATTACTCATACCTTTTGTAAAGGAGTTTTGTTTTACTAATTTAAGTGTCGGAGTGTTTACATGGGGATCACGTCTAGCACTATCTAACTCTTTTCTCAATCATACAGAATTCTAGATAGGATCTTCTCAAAAGCCACATCAACATTAGTTTGTAGACAACCCAAACATGAATGATTCAGTACTCTTTTGTTTCCTAGAGCTCTTAATCAGGACCGTCAAAAGTTTGTGGCGCGCGTCTTAATCTACGCTTCAAGGATGTGTAACGTGTGTCAGAGAACTCTGATGTGCTGGCACGTGTAGACACATGTGGAACCGCGGCGGTACTTCAACGAACTTCCGCCAGCTGCTGCTGCGGCTGCATTGTCTTCTGCTCTCCCAGCTTGGACGTGGCTAACATGCGCAGATGGTGCCCAGGACAGTTGGCTAACGGCTTGCAAGTGCCGCTCGTGATCCAAATGCGACCGGTTGGACTGCCGCAACCCTGCAACATCCGAACCGTCCAATGCAGCAGGCCACTCACTTTATTTTTGTTCAGCCCATATGATGAGGTCAATGCATGGCATGTGTCGCATGTTGCGTCAAATACAGTACAGCCGGTTGCACAGCAAACGGCACGACTGTGGACGAGTGCTACCGAGCACTTCGCTGCTTTTAAGAAGCAAAACCAGCTTACTCCTAAAAAGAAAAGAAGATAGATTTGACCTATCTGAACCATTGGTAAGGAATTCAACGGTCCAGATGACATCCTTTGGAGAATCTTACAGTGTTTTTGTGGCCCACGCGCTTTCTTCGGAATTTTCCATCGACCCTTAACCGAGAAAGATCCGGGAAAATGGTGATCCGTTTTGCGTGTTACACAAGTATATACTCTGTCTTTTCGCTAAAATGGAATAGATAAAGCACCGATTCCGGCAGCGATGCTCGAGGCGTGACCAGAGAAGCAGGCTCCCTCTAATGCAAGGCCTTTAACAAGCATTTCAATCCTGCAGCTTGTAACTGCCAATAAATATAAAATGCATGCCTAGTTAAATGTGCATTATGTATAGACCCAACCAATCTAGACCGCCATTTATGTCCATCAAATATCAGATGATATTTGTCATTTGGACCGTCAAATCCTATAGCTTAGCAGACGAGTAAGTCTGTAGGAGGTTGTCTTTAATTGCAGGGTAGTCCAATTTTCAAAATATCACAAGAAAGTGCAAAGTTTCACGCTCGTTTTTCAGATACTATATTACGATTTTGCCATAAAATTGAAAGCTCGACAGAGGGGGGCATTTATGACATTTCCGGTAAATTCAGCCCAAGTGCGGCTGGCCAGAATAGATTGTACTACGAACTCTCCTCCCGTCCAGCAGGTTGCATGCGATCACTTTGAGTTGTTCGGATTCTGATTCGGCGTGCGGGCATGCAAGCAGAGAGGGTGGACTGGAAGATTGGTGCTACGGTCTAAGGGTGACTTGGCGGCATCGGGTGCGTTTATCTGGTGGCGATTTCCATGTATCGGCCCATCGAATCTGCCCAATCTTGTGTCTCAAGCCACAAAGCATTGAGCAGCGTGAAGCACGGGAAAGAAATCGTCTTTTTTCCTGCATAATTAACCAACAACTGGCCCCACTGGCTAGAAAAACAATGGGCGTATGGCTGTCCCCTCCATCCATCTAATCAAGGTGGGCCTGGGCCATGGCAATCCACCAATCAATCCAATGGTGGATGGCCGGAAATTCCATCCATCTTGCGTCGCTGCGCAGATGGATTGAGGCGTAGACGTGGCAACGTGTCTCAGTGGCGAGTCTCTCGACGGCAGACGCATGAGCCACGCATACGGATCCTGCTTCCGTGTCCATCCCTTGCTCGGGTGTCTCGTCTTTTGGATTTGTGCACCGAAATAGGCATCGTGTTCATACTCGGGCAACGTGGTTGGTTGAAATGTTTCGCGCCGCGTGCTGCTATTTTGCAAATCCACAAGCCTGTGGTCGGCATGGGTTACAAAAACACTCCCAAAGAAACGCGGCTATTTTGCAAATCCACAAGCATGTGGTCGGCATGGGTTACGAAAACACTCCCAAAGCAAAGAGAAGAAAATCCACTGTCGCATGTAAGTGGCGGTGTTTACCGTGGAATGCTGGACAGCTGACGAACGGAAAATGAGAGAATTAATGCTTTCTGAAGGGATATGTATGCAGCATGAATGTTTTTGATTGATACATTAATGCGCGCCAGTACACTGAGTAACTCGACATGGTTTTGCCTATGGCACATTGTAGCTCTACCTGCTGCATACCATCATGAATTTTGTACTCGTGCATTATCATGATACGCGTTGGTGAGGTAGAAACGTCTTCGACTCCTAAGTTGGCTCTTACAAAATAAGATTAAAATGTATAATATGCAATCAGCAATGTATAGTCTTAAAAATTTTGACTTTTACAGAAAGCTTCGACAACGTTAGATGCAATGTATCATATGTGAATTCAGCAGAGCAATGTTAATCACGCAAGGCACGCAGATGCTTAATGTACAGTGACAATATCAATCCCTAATAGCGACGTCTTGTTAGAAAGTTGGGAGGGAGGTGCCACTCCCCATCTCAGGATTGTGGGACCCACCCTAGCGAGTCGCTGCCCGAGCTACTAAAATATGCTCCATGAGGAAGCTGTTCGTCGATGAGGTTTTTATACAAATACTTATACGTGTGAGAATGAATGCCATTGAAAAACTTCCCCAAAAGACATTTTGTTGTGGGAAACACCGTAGGTATTTCCTTTAAAAATGATTTTTTATTTAATAAGATATTGATTTATTTTGGTCATTTATATTTTTTATGATAAATTTATTATTTTCATCCCGATTTTTTTTATATCTATTTATTTCGAAAGCAAAGACGCTGATGGTAGAAATATAGGAAATTTGATTAGAAGGAGGGAATTTACTAGTCAAAAGCACTGAGATGTAAAAAAGCTACCGAGCTTTGAATTGGCAAATAAAATGGAGGATGGTGTGCGTGCTTACTGGGACTTCTCCTTGCCCAATTCCTCCCTCGTGCATTGCACATGCTATATCTGTCTACGTTGCCGTTGTCTCATTTGCCAACCAAAGGCTTTTGACAGCTTCATTGCGTATCAATCTCGGGTTAGGTCTGGCCAGGACCAGTGTCCAAATGCAACCCATTTCAGAACAGCGTACGGGCATGCTGCATGTGATGAAAATGGCCCAAAATTCAAGCCAATCGATGCATGGATTTTAAACCAATTGACAGGCAGAGCTTTGCTATCTAGAAAGCTCAGCAAACGGAGTTGATGGATGGAAATGATCTCAGCCGTTAAATCATGGGCAATTTTTCCTAAGCCGTCCATCACATGGCCAGCCACAGGATAAGGATGATTGGGACGATTGTGTCTGTGACGGTTCTTCCCATTATTGCTCGATCTGGATCTACGGGCATTTTGACAAAACACATGCATGCCACGCGTCCAGCGGACCCGGTCACCACCATTTAAAAAAGGGTGGAAGACTGCCTCCATAATGAAGTTGGCCGAAAGAAAAGCACCTGCCGGCAGTCGCTGGCCGAAAAGCTAACAAACAGTTACAGGTGGTTTTTATCAGCCAAGCAAAGGTTAGCTGAGATTAAAACTCACAGAAATAAAATTTCCTGCCAAGTAAGAAAATTAAAACATTCTATTGTCTGTGCGCCGGTGTATCAAGAATCATGAGGGAGCATCTAACCCGGCCCCATAAAGACTCGATTTCGCGTCGTTACAACAAACAGAGCAGTTTTTTTGACCTGCACAAGCCAAGCCAGGAATTTATTATGGAAAATGAAAACCCGGAGCTGTGCAAACGCCCGCGTCAAGAAAGCCGAAATGACGGAAATACCCTTGCTAAAGCCTGTGATCTGAAAGATTCTGACTGAAGATATCCTTTTCACAGGGGAGTGGTCGAGGCCCGGATCCTCAGTACGTCCTGGTACCTTTTCAGTAAATGGTATCAACTAAACAAACTGCACTTTCTAGATCTATCCACACCGTCCATTTAGTGGGCCACCACTTCCATGGCCCAAAAGACTCTGATCTGATTTAACTGGTTGGCTATAAATGTCTTGGATCAGCTGGTGGATCATCGTTTCATGTTTTAATCCAGAGCAATGGAGAAGAGTAAAGAAAAAGAAATTTGCGGTCCGATGCCAGATCAATACGCCCAATTGGGATTTTGGGATTTGGGGTCTAAGTCGTTAGCCACCAACATTTGAAGTTTAAAAATATTAATTTGAAATTTATGGTTGACACGGGAATAACACGTTATAAGCACTTAAGAGATGAACATACGGCATTTTCCTCTTCTTCTTGTTCACCTGAAGCTCGTGGAGGTAAAAAAAACACGAAGCGCTTGATCTAATGTGTGTCTGCCACCGTTTATTAAATGGCAGATGCCTGTAATTCTTGGGTAATCCATCCATTTTTCCAACTGCGCTGTTTCTTAAATTTGTAGGCGGTTCAAAGGAAGCAATGAAATGGGAATTTGACAAGCTGCAAAGCTACATTTCAGCTACCACTCCTGCAGCGAGGTGGTCCACCAGTTTGCAAGGCAAAGATGGGCTACCAAACGATAAATGGGTTTTGGTTAAAATAATAAAAAATGGAGGGATGGAAAAGAAGCGGCCATTGCATGTTGCATGTCCCTGTTTCGCCCTTCAAACAATGCACGCGCTTTCACGCACACAAATAAAACGTCATTAGGCAATGTAATTATATTCCTATATCCCATTAATCACCCTCTTATCTCCCCTGTTTTTAATTTTTTTCTTTTTTGGGTGCATGTGTCTTTTGGGTGGAATGCTTGTCACCTACTCCTTAAGTTCCCACTATACTTCTTCCTCAGCTCTCCTCTCTTCACCCAAAAGAAAAAAAAGAGGAGAGAGAGAGAGAGAGAGAGAGGGCGGGGAGAAACAAAGAGAAAAAACACTCCCAACTCCACCTCCAGTGCAACTCTCTTTCTCTCAATCTCCGCATCTGTGTCCCAGCAATGGAAAGGCGCACTTGCAAGCTCTGTTCTAAGACCTTCTCAAATGGCCGAGCTTTGGGCGGCCACATGCGCTCTCACATGACTATCCTATCACCCAATCCAACTCCAAAGCCCCAGCAAGTCCCTCCCACTCCATCTCTCTCTTCCTCTTCTTCGGAAGAGGAGGGAGGAGGAGGAGGAGGAATAAATGAAGCGGAAGAAGCCAAAGGCCTTTCCTACGGCCTCAGAGAAAATCCCCAAAAGAGCTTCCGCCTCGCCGATCCCGAATTCTCCTTCGCCGTCGAGGCCGCTTCCTCCGTAGTCCAAGACCGAGAGAGCGAGACGGAGTCGTCCAAGCATCCCTCCCGGAAGCGATCCAACCGCCTCCGCCGGCAATCCGAGCAGAAGCCGGAGCTGGAGCAGGAGCCTCTCAGCTCCGTCTCAGACACTACCACCGAAGAAGACGTCGCTCGCTGCTTGATGATGCTGTCGAGAGACATATGGATGCGAGACAGCTCCAAACCGTCCCCGGAATCCGAAGACGACGAACAAGACATCGGCTACGACGACGAAGAAGAAGAAGATGAGTCGGGACACGAGCTGAAGTTCTTGCCCAGGAGCAGAAGCAAATTCCAGTGCGGAACATGCAAGAAGGTCTTCCGCTCTTACCAGGCGCTGGGCGGGCACAGAGCCAGCCACAAGAAGATCAAGCTGTGCAGCACCGATGCTACTCTCCCATCTACTTCAGCAGCTAGAATTCAAGAAGGGGAATCGGAATCGAGATCCGCGGCGGCAGCAGGGCGAGGCGACGATCGGAAAATCCACGAATGCCCCGTCTGCTTCAGGGTATTCGCTTCCGGCCAGGCGTTGGGCGGCC
Organism: Pouteria campechiana; assembly: GCA_036873735.1. Taxonomy (NCBI): domain Eukaryota; kingdom Viridiplantae; phylum Streptophyta; class Magnoliopsida; order Ericales; family Sapotaceae; genus Pouteria; species Pouteria campechiana. The sequence goes on from JAYJMB010014066.1 coordinate 42,080, forward strand.
ACAAGCGATCTCACATCTCCGCATCCGCTTCCGGCTCGGCCACCGCCGCTGCCGCATCGAAATTCGGCGACAGCTTGATAGATCTCAATCTCCCAGCTCCAGTCGAAGACGACGAAATCAGTCAGGTGGAGTTGTCGGCAGTCTCCGATGCAGAATTCGTCGATCCGGGGAACTGATCGCCGGAGCCGGATTGAAGTCTGGACTGCATTACTACCGCCGCAGTCGATCCAGAATCAAGGTAAATTCTTTCAATGCTTGCTTGCAGCGTCTCTGAGAATTGGGGAAATGCTCTCTTCTGTGTATTTACGCATTTCTCCTCCTTCCGAAAATTTATGTTTTCTCTATTTTTTGCTGACTGTAATTCATTTTCTCCACTTTTTTTGGTTTTTTAAATTATTATGGTTAATGATGTTTACTTAGTTGTAACAACTGACTGGTTGATGGATTAAATGGGAATGAGAAATTTTTAATTTTTTTTATTATATTAGCTTCATGGAATTTTGTGGAGAGATGGAGAAATAGTTCATGAAGTTGCTCTGGAACTACCGAAGAGTCTGATGGGTGCTGTTTCCAGCTGGTCTAGCTAACTGTTTTTATCTCCGTATGAGTACATCGAAAAATCCAAGTATTGGGATGGAGATTTGCACCCATCTAAGTGATAGTCACACCCGCACCTTCCCTACCCATTTCTTAATACAGCAGTACAGCTCTACGCTGTTGGAGTACCAAAAGTGGCTGTGAGTGGGTGTAATAGTGGCTCCCAAAAAATGACAATGTATATTTATATCTGCAAGTAGTATTGTTTGTTGAGTGTTGACATCTCACGCTACTGCTTTTTAACAGTTGGTGAACCTAATTCTGTGCTCCCTACATGCCCCTTTTTTCCCTTTTTTTGTTTCTTTCCTCCTTCTCTTTGAACTTTGCTTGGGTTGCATTATGCTATCTTGGCTGCTTCACCAGCTTGGAAGTCTGTGAATATTACTCTTGTGCTGTCCTGAAGTTGGTTTTTTTTACTGAAGAATGGCTGATTGACTTTGGTTAGTAGTAGTACGACAGCTCCTGTAGCTTTGGGGAGGATTGAAGTTTGAGAATTTTACTTCAATGTGTTAGCTTGAAGTGGGTTTGCTAATGATGGGCAGTTATGATTATTTCCCACAATTACTAGGCATTAGAAGTTTGTACAAGTAGAGCCTATGCTGTCTTGAAATGGCTTTGGGTTGGGTAAACGTAGAAGAATGTGAAATTACTTCTAGCTCTGTTTCTTCAGTGGTTTACCTTTTTGTACTAATGAAGGGCTAGCTTTGTTTGTTGTTGCGGCAATGGTGTGTTGGCGTGATTTGGGTGGGTGGGGGGGTAAAAGTATGTGAAAGTGGCTTAAATGTGTGACGTTGAAGTTGGGCTTTTGCTTTTTCTTACGGGGTAGGCTGCGATCTGATCTTGGCATTGAGAGAAGAAGATCCCTTTGCTTTTGGACGCTTTGAAAATTGAAATAGCCGAAGTATCTGGCAAAGGCAAGCTGGGGGAATTCTTATATGACCCCTCAGCCGCATTGATGCAAATGGCAACAAAGGCCCGTCTGCAGGAGGGCAATTAAGTCATTTCGCTTTTTGTCTTCTTCGTTGATGTTGTGGACGCATGTATAACCTGCCGGTTACCGGCATCTCACGAGCCAGTTTCGTAGGGATGTTTGCTTGTTACGGTGGGGAAGGGCAGAATTGGGGTTCGCGTTGGAGCTGAGGCCTTGGGTAGTGCGAGTGGGGCCCACGGTAGATGGACGGTGGCCGACCGTCCAGCACGCAATGGACGGTGGGAGATGTATCCTTGCGTGACTCGCAGTGCTTTTGGTCCGCTGGCAGCGTATGTTCGCCCGTAGACGGGCACGTAGCCACTGACCGGACTCGTGGCCTACGTTATCCCACTCCGAATACCGTGGGCCCCACCGTCCGAGCGCTACGTGGCTGTCCCACATGGAATGGTATAGCCTTTTGGATGTGGCGCAAGAGGTGGGCCCCACGTCAAAAATGACATCCTTCTGGTGCGCCGGCGGCTGCATGCCACCTGGTCACAGCATCCCAAGCTCGGTTACAGCACGGCCGCTCGGATGTTGGACACTGCAGCGGGCCCCACACGTGCGTGTCCCACGTGTGCGTTGCTGGTGTTCACAGGAGTAACTTGCGCATGGGTGACCCGGCTTTTGATAAAATTGCATCCTTAAATATCAATTTTTTTAGTGTATTTTTTTATATATATAAGTTATTTTGGCATGCCTTAAATATTTAGTGGTCTGTTGTTAACTTGATTGACGGTGTTAAAAATATTATTAGTGAACAAATACTCCTTTAAACCCTAAGAAAATTTTAAGGTAGGGAGATTTAGCAATACATAAAAGCACGGGTTAAAATGTAATTGTGAGTAACTTTTTATTCCCTTCTCCTGAGTGCTACTAGAACCAGACGGGTGGTTGAATGGTAAAGCGTCCCATTCACACTCCAATTATTTTGATAGTTCGACAAGTAGTTCGACCATTTGAACTATTTTTTATTTTAAAAAAAAATAAAAAAATAACAGAGTATAAATCTAAAAAATTTAAACTATAGGGATATTAATTTAACTCTATAAATATTTTACTACTTTAATTTATTTTTTTATTCTATTAATAATATTAAAATTTTGAAAAATTTATTATTGAATTAAACCTGCTAAACCGGATCAGTCAACTGGCTGGTTCGCGTATAATCTGTTCAACCGGCCGATCCGTTTTGATCAGAGTCTACTCCTCATAGGACATTTTTTGTTTGAAAAATGAAAGATTATCGGAAGCTGACGATACTTTAAAAACCAGTACTTCAGTGGTTACGAATATAATTTTGTCAAAAGTGGGGGCGAATATGCAAATTACTCGCTTCGCAGGCTAGAACGGGAAATTCTTCGTCCTTCAATTTCTGACTCTCAGCTTGGAAATAGCAACCGTTTGGTAATCGGTGTGGTCAGAGTAACTTACAAAGGACGGCACGGACCCACCTCAGCAGAGCCACGATGGCCACGTACCAACGATGCGTATGCAACTACAATGCGATCCACTCCGCCCATCATACAATAAGAAGCATCTTCACCGCCAAAGGAAATATTCGGGATGATCCAACCGCCAGGAAGAAAATTCCGTGGCTGGTGAAAGCGGTCTTACCGTACGTTGAGAAAAAGACCATGCGCGACGTACCGACCGGCGCGTGCTATGCCAGCGCTTTCCCACTTCAAAAGCTCTGCCACGACTTCCGCCAGGTGCAATTGCGAAGCAGCCCGCACCAGTCAACAGTCGCAGCCCCACATCATACGCTTGGAATTTTCTCATTGTTTCTCCTCATTTTATTTCAATATGTGGACCGTCCAATCTGCGATCCCATTCTCAGCCAAGCACTTCCGGAAAAGCGGGATATCACGATCCACCATCTAAGGCTTTGCATATATACTCGCCTTTAGGACGGATGGATCATGGACTCGAAAATCTCTTCAAAGCTCAAATAAAAAACCCTGCACCACCTGTATCAGCTGCCGACATGCAAGCGGTTGGAAAGTAAGCTAAAGCAACATTCACATTGGAATAGAATATGTTCAAGATGGGCTGCAATTTTTATTGAAGTCAACTAAATAAAAATGGGGGTTTTAGATAACTAAAATATGGATTCAATCTAGATTAAAAATCGCTGCTATCTTATCCTCGCCTTAGCAAAAGATAGCGTGATGGACATGAAAGCGAGGTGTCCCACAACAGGGCATGAGGACGTCTTTACCTTTGCGTGAAGTCCGGGGCCATTTTTTCCATTTCAAATGACCGAAGCGCCCCTGAAGATCTTTTCCTAAAAACCGTACTTATTTCCCATCTTGTTCCACCGTGGTATGCTCTGGTATTTCAGGAACGCACCCTTTTCGGTGATTCCCTGCCTAATTGGAGGCTATGGGCGATGCACTTGTGAGGTTTTATTTTTGGTGCATGCCTCCAAATCAGCTTCCAAAGCATGCCCTGCTAGTTAGCAACCTGCCAATTTAGGGGAGATCACATTGTTAAATTAAACTAGAAAACAAATCTGTAGATGGTTTTTTGAGGTCTTAATTAGTAAACCAACGAGGGTGTTGTTGGTGTGATAAT
>JAYJMB010014077.1:0-18264 GCA_036873735.1 Pouteria campechiana
TAGAAAGCCTTTAATAATGACTTATAGTATCTTTGGGAGAGCCTATAGGAAATAGGAAAGGAGAAGTAACTAGTAGCCCAGATAGGGTCACCACACTTTATCAAAAGGTTTACTTAAACCAAGTTTGACAAGTATGTAGCTGTAGGATCCATATAGTTGACCCACAGAGATGGAAAACAACTTATGATGGTGATAATGATTATGATACTCAATTGTTTCTCTTTCTCTATTTGATGCCACTCTTCATAGTTTTTGCCCAAATATCATGCATAAATGAGTTTAATTATAACAGTTTTTCTGTCACAAATGAGTAAATTAAAATTAAGAAATTGACAAATTAACTACTTCATATTTTCCGAAATCTCTTTCATTAGATTTCAAATGGTGTATTGCTATGATTTTGATTGTTTCAAATGAGTTATAGTTATATCGATCTTCCCATGACTGGTTTTCATTTTCATGTCCACCTGTTAAGGAATAGTTTAATCAAATGAAGAGAATTAAGACATCACCCTAGGAAAAAGGAGACAAAAATCCAAGTTTTCAACATTAGCACTTGAAGCAATGTTTTTTTTTTTCTTTTTTCTTTTTGGTTTTTTTATGAGCAACAGAAATCAATTTTGTGATAAGGTCAAAATAATGTGGTATTGATGATTACTGGAACAGCTGGCCCAATTATATCATAGGTAGGAAAAGATGATTGCACACTTAGCACATGAGCAAAGGCGCAATTTTCATTATTATTCCCAAGGTATGTTTAGAAATTGTGCTTGATAAATGGTGAAACTTCACATGAACTTGCCGAAAAGGTGAAAGGAAGGATTGGGACATGTTAGAGTGACATTTTAAAATTTTCCAATCAAAGTGCTCATGAACTACTAGAATAGGCGGGAGAAAAAGTTTGGATAATGTTAGCGTGATTTGTTGCAGTACTTCAGCCAATCTTCCATTGTAACCTACTAGGAAGTTGACAAGGATAGTTCAAAGTTCAAACGCAGTTTGCTGCCGGTAGAATCTTAAATGCCAATGATTTTTAGCTATTTTTGCCCATGTAATCTATGGTTCCATAACACGCTTAGTTTATCGAGAAAGACCTTTTGATAGTGAGATCCATTAACGGAAAATAGCAATAAGAACTTTCACTTTAGAGTTGGAGGTGAGTTCATTTGGTCAGGAGACATATTTAATAGTTGCTTTGTACTAATCTATTTTTATCTTTCCTTTGCTATCTTGGATAGGTCATCTTTTGTGTTGTTCTTTCATTGACCTATCTGGTAGGTTAATACCTAAGGAAGAAATACTTTGAGGTGAGTGACATCAAATCAGTGAAATTCAACATGGAAGAGAAGACCTTAGAAGATAATATTCTAAAGCCGCTTATTATCTATCTTTTTTAAACAAGGTGGTATGCAATTTTGCATGCATATAATGGCAATTACAGGCATTTCATGATTACATTGAGCACTTTGTTGATATATGATTCCAGAAACTGTCTCTTAATCTTAGTTCTTGCAGTCTAGTTTGTCTAATATGAATGATTGACCTGAAAATGAATTGCACATGTGTAAACGAGGTACTCCTATCATATCCTAGATTAATACAATTGATTTGAGATATTAGCTTCTTCGGATTAGCAGAATAGATATGAGATATTGTCTTATTTAGTTTGCTACAAGTTATACTCTAATCTATAACTTTAATATTTTATTAATTTTAAACCATGGTTTACTTTAAAATTCAATAAAATCTTAAGTTTTAGGGTTTGAGTGTAATCTTTAGCAAATAAAAAAGTATGATACCTTACATTCATTGAATTCATTATAGACATGACACTTTCTATGACAAAGTATTGATGGACTTTCACAGTCATTTGACTACAAAATTTTGATGTACATTCTCACAGTTGTAGATGGTTGTCAAGCGCCATATAATCTCTTTTTAAGATGCAGATGGCTTGCTAAAAATGACATTATAAAAAACAACATTTGATATCCCATGAGAAAGAGACACTCTCCAAACGCTTTCTGTTTTCTTACTAGTTTAGACGTCCTGTAGAAAAGAGAGTTCTTACTAGTTTAGACTTCTTGTCGGAAAGAGAAATAGGATTCTATAAATAAAGACCAACCTCATGCGATATCAGTAAAAGATGCTCGTTCCATTACAATGTGTAAAAAACAGAAGCAGGAATTGGACCTATCTATTTTTGCCTGTATTTCAGGTCTTAGCATTATCTTTATGTAAGTGATGTGGATCTGTTGACCTTACATGAGCAATTGTTCCCTTGGGAGGTTTCTTTGTGATGATGACTGACTATATGGGGCAGGTGCTGTACATAGGTGGATTTTCTGTCACTCGGAAAACTGATTCTGTATGTTTCTATAGACGTGCTCATATTTCATTACTCCATTAACTTTCTCATTCACCCTGGTAAGGTATGGTAAAATCTTTTGAAATGCTGATTCAATGCCCAAAAATGATAGAAATACATGAAAATTGCGTTTTCCGTCTCCGGTCTTACTCTCATATGCAGCCCTTCCGATTGCCCAAAAGGCTGCTATGTGCTAGCTAAGTTGGAAAATCTTTATGTTGCTTTACACAGAAGGGTCTCACTGACAATTAATTTTACATATTCCTTGGCATTTGAAATAAAATTCTTCATTCTTCCTTCCATTTCTCTGCCGGCACTATAAATACCTCTTGAAGATTGTACATATATGGGCGTGGGAAGAACAAGATAGGAAATGTCTACTTCTTGAATGGTAGAATTCTGAAACAAAAACAGTGCATGATAGGTTCTCATTCACCAAGAGAGCTTTTCAAGAACTTGATATCTTAGATGCAAGAATCAAATTGTGGCTTAAGATGCAAAAGATAAATAAAAAAAAAATCCAAGGATCCAACTAATATAGCTACCATCAACATCCTTATTGTTGTCATAATCGTATATTAGCTACATGAATCTTAATTGCACCATTATAGTTTTTTTTCTATTTTATCAATCAATTTATCTATCTATCTATATCTATTTATCTCTCTCTCTCTCTCTCTATATATATATATATATACATATATACAAAGATAATGTTTTCTGGCTGTCTACATCTTGTTTATTGGTTGTGTTTTTAATTTGGTGACGATGGTTGGGTCTCTTTCTCTTCCCCAAATCATATTGTGTGGAACTAGCTCCATTCACCTCATGAGACACAAGAATGTGGAAAAGGTTGAAATCTTCTTCATCACGTTCAAAAGCATATATTACTCTAACACTCCCATTCCACATAGTAAATTGCATTAAATTTCTGATGAATTACCCTCCGTTCCTTTGTAAGAATGTGCTTTTTGGGTATAAGATACAGACCATTGGTCTTGGGTAGCATTCTCATGCTGTCTTGAGGAAGTTTTGGATTTCATGTTGGCCAATCGCAAATTGCTTGATGGTTCTGTGGGGGGTAAAGAAAATGGATTTGTCGCAGTCCATGCTACCATTCGTACTTGTGTGCACGGAAAACGGATTTGTTGCTGTCAATGTTATCTTCTAGCTCTTACGCGTGAACACTTGCATACATGAATTCTTGTCTTTATGTATTTAAGCTGCACAACACCATGGCAACACGTAGAAATGTTAACCAGAGGTTTTTCTCCTTGTCCATTGAATAGATATGGAAGTATTATGTTTATTCCAGCAGTCATGGAAACAGCATGGTACCATGTTATTGCCATATTCAATAGACACTTAAGAAATTGGCTAGCATTGTTCAGGTAAAGTTCTTGTCTCGATTATTCATGTGCCTACTCTGTTCCATACTGCAATTATTGAAGACTATAACCTTCCTTACTCTGTTCCATACCACAAATTATTGAAAACTATAACCTTTCTTTAACTCATTTTACCCCTCTACCATCCCTTTTTGCCTTCTTCTTCTTCTTCTTTTTTTCTTCTTCTTCTGCTGCTGTTGCTTCTGCTTCTTTTTTGGAACCCTTAAGACTGTCTCAAATGAACCCATTTGGTTAAAGATCTATTAACTTCTTCTTCTTCTTCTTCTTCTTTTTTCTGCTTCTTTGTCTGCTTCTGCTTTTTTTTTGGAACCCTTAAGACTATCTCAAATGAACCCATTTGGTTAAAGACCTATTAACTTGGTTTCTTAGATGTTGAATTGTCCAATTGTTCTTCTTCTTCTGCTTCTTCTTCTTCTTCTTCGTCTTTTTCTTCTTTTTTTGAACCCTTAAGACTATCTCAAATGAACCCATTTGGTTAAAGACCTATTAACTTGGTTTCTTAGATGTTGAATTGTCCAATTGTTGTTCTTCTTCTTTTTCTGTTGCTGCTGCTTCTACTTCTGCTTCTGCTTCTCTTTTGGAACCCTTAAGACTATCTCAAATGAACCCATTTGGTTGAAAACCTATTAACTTGGTTTCTTAGATGCTGAACTGTCCAATAAAATAAACAATCTATGAATACATGGTTTTCACTTGAACTATTTGGGCAACCACATTGAAGTGTTGTTTGGATTGACCATAGATGGAAATTCAACGGTTGGGCAGGCCTTTACTCCATTTGGCAGAGATGAAACAGAAGATTAACATTTATAGAACTTAAAAAGTGTCCCTAATGTGGCGCGTGACATCTGGGACATCAACATAAAGTCAGACTACCAATTCATATAGAGTGAGACCCACCAACCACAATGCCTGCAATGGAGTCAAACACTGGTAGGCTTGATTCATGGAGACATCGAACTTTCTTAGTTATTTAGCGTTGAGAAGATCGAATCTGTTAGCACTTAGCAGTGTACCTGTAACAGATTACTTTCCACCCTGTGAATTGTTATGATATGAAAAGCCCATTTCACCATCAAGTGCCAGCAAGATAATTTGCACAATGATGGGCACCTTTGTCTTTAGTTGAGAAATCTTGCAATGAAATTGTTTTTTGTGGTCCGTTACTGCCATTTGTGAAGTAATACGAAGTTCACTCCATCAGGAGTTTGGAGACGGTCTGTTTCCTTTTGACCTTTTGGGCTTGAAAATGTTATAGAAATAATTCGACGTCTATGTTTTGGGCTTGCCAGAAAAGGTGTGCACCTCATTTCTTCGCTTCTTTCGGTTTTTCTTAGTTTTCATCTTCAATGGCAGGAGAAATTTATGCCCGGCTAACAGCATGTGTCTGAATAAGAACACCCAAACAAAAATGATGAGGACTGGAATAGTCTACTCCATCTATTTTGGGCTTTTCCTTCTAAGAGATAATCTTGAAAGTTGGTTCGTGTTCAATGGGGACCGACCTGAATAACTGGAATTTAAAATGGTTTAGATTGATATTTTAATAATTTGGATTGTGTAATTTGAGTTTAACTTAAACCGAATTGTAAATTTAGTTTGTGTTGAGTTAACACAAACCGAATCACTGGAAAATTTGAATTGAATTATCCTAGCTCGGATAACTCAAAACAACTTCAAAAGTAACTATAACATAGATACATTATAACATACAAATAATAGAATAGAATGAGTAATAAATTTTTATGTTAGCTAATAAAAAATGATTGATGTATTTTTCAAATTACCAAATATAAAAATAATAAATACATCTAAAAAGTCAATAAGTAAATTTCTTAACTATGTCACAATACGAAATAATGATTTAATTATTTTGCAGTGGATCCTGACAGGCTAACTTTAAATACATAAAACGATAATTATATGGACCTTACGTTTTTATTTCATTTTTTGTTGTTGATTATTTATACAATAAATACATTCAATTGAATAACATTTATAGATTTCATTTAAAGTTTTATAAAATTTATTTATAGATATTATAATGTATTTATAGAAATTGTCAGTTCGAATTGTCAAATTGCAATCTGAATCGAATGCAAAGTTTTATAAAATTGGCTTGGTTTTGCTTTAGATTTAAAGAAACGTTTATGGTTTGGTTTGGGTTGGGCTTATATATTTTGAATTAGAATTGGACCCCTATTAGGAGATCATTCATGTATTCCTGGTAATGGTGCATTAATTTGAATGATGCCCAACATGGTTTGGCAGGAGTCCTTATGGTTGCCAAGTCGTGTCTCATGCCTGGTAAAATGGTCAGTCCACCCGAAGCATTCATTGCTTTAGGGATCTTTGGCAGTTCAGAATGAAATCTCTTCCCTCATGACGTGGATAAAGCTGTTCATCTGGCATCAATGTTCTTGACAGTCCCTTTCAGGCGTCATGAATGACTTAGAATGGTGTAAAACGAGTGGTTTCTTTTGAACCATGAAGGCCTTTTATAACAGCCCTTTTCAGGCATCATGAATGATCATGAATGTTGATTTAAGAGAATGGTTTAAAAAGAATGGTTTGTTTTGAACCATGAAGGGCTTTTGATATCTTCCAAAATAATAATAAAAAATATTAAAAAACATTACTTATAAATTTATATTTTAAGATCTATATTGTCTAGACCTAGATCTACCTATATAAAGTATTATATATATATTTTATTATATATAAATATATGATTCTTAAAAATTTGTTAAATTCTACTAATATTCGGTGACTTAGACTAATTTGACGACATTTGATAGGGTTTGATAATAGTTGATGGGGTGCTTTGACAGGCTATATCAGATTTTAATGATGGGGTGAAATTGATGTGGGCTTTGATGAACTTTAAAAGCATTTGATAGGATTTTATAGGTTTTTTAGGTAGGGGTTGATAGCATTGAATGGGTCAATGATTATGACAAAATTTAGGGTCACATAGAGTTTGATAGTATTTGATAAGCCAATAATTATGGTGGGTTTTTATGAGTTTAAATTAATATTATCAGAATTGGATCGATAATTGAACTAGCCAATAAACTGGTTTGATTCGAACCAGTTGGATCGTTTAATTGAATTGGTTTGAACCCATAACATCATCACAATATAATTATAATGTTATAAGTTTTTAATAATTTCTAAAATATATAAATATTATAAAATTTTTGAATAATATAATGATGTCATGGATGTCATCGATTGTCCTTCTAATTCTTTTTTGGATAAGAGATTGCCGTAAGTTGGAGTTTTGAGCAACGACCAACTAAATTCTAACATGGATTTGTAATTTTCATCTTATCACACATCATTAAAGCCCTCCTCTTGATGGCTGGAAAATGAAACTCACCTCCTACCATCAAATACATCTCTTACCTTCAAATAAATAGCCACAATGAATTCCACGGGGTCTGTGCATCAAGCAACATGCCCGACAGAGAAAAAACAATGAAATCATCCATTATGAAAGCCATTATGGAAGATGCAGGTGTAGGATCAGTAGTTGCAATCATGGATGGGCAACACCAATCCCCCCCTTTTGCAATGCTTAGAAAATTTGTGCATCTACCCTCCCACGGTTTGTTAGGCGGAGCAAAGATATAGTTAAAGACTTGAGCGGGCAGACACAACGGAGCGATAGAATAGGAAAAACATAGAAAAATAGTAGAAAAAAAGATAGAATATGAAAAAAAACTTACAAGATGATTTGCTATTGCCACTCGTCAAAGTTGAAGGAGATGTTGATGGAAAGGAAGAGAGGAGACGAGGAGTGATTCATGCATCGACAACAAACAATCGAGTGATTCAGAACTAGGCCAGTGTTGTCGGAGATCAGGATGACAACATTGTCATTGGTGGATGTCATCGATGGTGACATCGATGAAATCTTGGAAGGGAAAGTGAAAAGCCTTTTCCTATTTTCATGGCGCGATTAACTTTATTATTGTTATTTTTTTTGCCTGAATTGGTTGGATTGGTTCACTAGTTGAATCGCAGTTCTGTTGGTTTGTGCGGTTTTTTGATATCAAATTGGAATGGGGTTAATAAGACTAGGGTAGTGACCGGTTAACGGTCTGGTTTGGTTTTAATAACACTGGTTCAAATATAAGGATTCAATGGATTTTGATAAGTTTAATATGGATTGATAGTATTTGATAACGATTGATAGGTTGATAGCATTTAATAGAGTTTAATAGTAAAAATCCTATAAATTTTCAAAAATGACCTGCACATCTAAATTGTATATCTAAGTTTAATGGTGGATGAACTGTTAGTTCTTCATAATCAGTTTCAATGATGTAATGGTCTATAATCGAGTATATCAAGGATACACAAACCTCATTCACTAATACATAGGCCGTGCTAACTATTCTTAAATTTCATCAATGAATGGCCTCATAGTCAAGGATGAACAAACTACATTGTTACAAAAATTATTAATTTCTAATTATAGGGATTTAAGATTAGAAAATTTATCTTGATGTGGAAGTAAAATTTTCTAGAATCATTGTTTCTCTTCAACTTAAATATCACTTGTCAGAAGCATAATCACAAATGAAAAATACTTACTGTCCACCACATAAAAGGCACTTATCCATTTGAATACATGCATCCCTCATCATTAGAGGATTCTTTTTATCTAAAGAGAAGAGGTGTGGGAATGTTTTAGGAATTGCTTCCTCCAATGCATCTTTTCAAAATGGTAGGTTGGATCTAGGCAAGCCCATCAAGGGCACTGGATCCAAGTCTAAACCCAACATCTCTCACTTGCCCATGAAAGGTTTGATTCTCTTCATTTATATCCGCTACATCTCTCATCTCATTATTTCAAAGACTAATTCGTATTGACAATGGATTGTGCGACCCGTGAGCACACCTATGTTTGGGAGCTTAATATTATGTACCTAGTAGGGATAACATAATGGCTACGAAAAAAGAAGTCTCATTGTACTCTAAACTCATTTTGTTATATCAGTCTAAGTATATTTAACCTCTCAAAGATTATACTTGACTACTCCTTTCGTACCATATAATTATAATTATACTGGCTCTCATAAAATAATGTAACTAATTGATTGGTAAATAAATGCAATACATATAAAATAAACCACCCTTCTTTCTACATATATACCTCTTAATTGAATATTAACTACTTTTTAAGACATCATATAAAGTTGCATAATTTTCATCATTATTGGTAATGCTAAAGTAGAAATCATTAGCTTGAAACATTAAAATAAGTTGAAAGTTACATAAGATATCATATGAGGCTAGTCATGTCTCAAGGAATTATATAGTGAATGAATAGGAATTTATTCACTCAGTCTCTTTCTTTGTTAGTTGTTGAGCACACATGGAATAAAAATGTGTTATGGTAGAGTAACTCTTAACACAAAAGAACATGTGTTATAATTTTTTTAGCACCATACAAACCTTACTTTAGTTGCTATTAAGCAGCTAACTTAAGTTTTCAAAGTATTAGCCCATTTTAGGCATTAATTAAGATATCACTAATATCTTTAACATAAGTCAAGTTGGGTGTGGGGCTACCATTTCAACCATTACATTAGTTCTTAGTATTACACCCTCATCTTGATTCAATATCAAGATGACTTAAGCTATGTGTTCTTTTAGGACATCTTCTTGCTTAAGTAATTTCATATTTTCTTTTTCCCTAAATAATAGAGGCAATTGCTTGTCAGGGAGGTTAATCTTGACTTGTTGATATACTTTTATATGATGTATACTTGGTGCTAATTCTTTATCATGACCACTTATTAATCATGCATAAAAAATAATGATTTGAGAAACAATCATAGTTTATACTTGACCAAAAACCAAACATTTTTACCATAACTATCAAATGTCTAAAAATATACTCTAAAATCACTTATTTATACATGATATTGTCTCTAAGAAAATTTTACTTGAGTTTAATAAGTTTAATCTTACAATTAAAGATATTTAGGATCTTTCATATAAGAATAGTCACATGGCTATCATTGTTCATCAATACTAGCCTAAAGCATAGACATTAACTCCCAAATACTATAGGAATTTATTAAGTTAAACAAGCTCTTTCATATAATCAAAATTAACACACTCTTAGCCTTCATCATCAATAAAGTTATGCATGTTAACTTCTTTCTACTCCAAGAGATGACATCATTATTCAGTAATAATAATTATTTAAATATTGATTTTTTCTCATCTAGGTCTTTTTCTCAATCAATATTAGAGTAAATCTCTAATTATAAATTAAATCCTTAATAATGAATTGGAAAATATATAGGGCATCTCAAATATTTGAAAAATCTCTTGATGGCCTTCTAAATGTGCTCATCGAAAATGAGGCTAATATTAACTTACCAAATCCATAACATAACAAATATGAGGGCAAGTACACATCATAATATACTTCAAGCTCTTGATTATACTAGAGTAGGGAAACACTAATCATTTCATTCTTCACTTTGGGATCTAAGGAAAAATTCTCAGGTTCAGGTCTTTACCTTTTGTAATAATAATGTCAATGGGTTAGTAGTTATGTATATTAAATCATTTAAAATTTTATCAATATATGATTCTTTTGAAAAAATAAGAAGTTTTTTGAATGATCTCTCTAAATCTTAACTTCAAGAATGTACGGCAACTTACCCATGTCTTTTATTTAAAAATTAGAGGACAAACTTTCTTTAATGGTAGTAATGAACTCTTTATCAGTTCTAGCCAACAAGACATCATTTATATATAGAGATAAGAATCATAAAAATATCATTGGATCATTCAACATACACAAAATGACATTCATTGATCATCATAAACCTATAAAAAATTATTGCTTAATGAAATCTTAAATACCACTACTTGAATGATTATTTTAGACATATATTGATTGTTGGAACTTGCATACTTTACACTCTTGGTCTTCTGTTATAAAACTTTAAGATTGTTCTCTCTCTCTCTCTCTGTATATATATATATATCTATATATATATATCTATATATATATATATATCTATATATATATATATCTATATATATATATATATAGTTCTCATTGAAAAAAACTACTTTCAAATTTATCTAATGTAATTCTAAGTCCGAGCGTGAGACAATAACTTAAATGAGATGAATTGAGATAAACCTCATAACCTATGAGTATGTTTTTTCGTAATCGATACCCTCTTATTGAATATATCCTTTCACCCCTAAGCAAACCTTATACCTATCAATGGATCTATCCACCTTGTGCTTATTTTTGAGAACTCATTTATTTCCAATTGCGCTGTGCTTGGGTTGTAACAATGTAGACCTAGGGTAGTGTTCCATACCACCACCCTAGACTATAGCGTCTGGATAAGACTTGTCATGCTCGATGAAACATAATACTAATAACTAAAAATACAGAAATAAAGATAAAAATTAATAAATAAGCTTATAAATACTTTTAATTATATTTCATAATACAAGAATCATCAATCTACTTAGTAATAAATGCTCTAAAATAAAATAATTATAACCTTAATAATAATTAGATAATAATGACCATAAAAACCATAGCCTCAGAAACAACATCTCTATATATGCTACAAGCTAACTCCTAAACCATGCTTCCATTGCACCACTCTAATAAAAATCTTAAGTCTACTAATCGAATAGTCCAGCTTCACTTGGAATATAAAATGCGCAAGTTTGTAAGAATTCATTAAGCAAAAGAAAAAAACATAAAATTTATTATACACACAATCTAATGCATACACATGAGTATAAGCACAATCCATCATGTCCATACATAATCCAACACATAATGAAGGGCGCAATCATAGTCCATTATGTCCACATATGGGTGTGCTCATACATGAATGATGCATTCCTAACATAAAAACTTGACTCAAGGATACATGGTCTTCCAGATAGTTAAGACAATCCTTCTAGCATGTATAGAATCTATCAAGGAATAAAATGAAGACCACCACCAAACCTCACTAGGTTGAATGTGTATGGTTTTTCCACATAGAATCTGAGCAACCCTTCTGGCAAATATGGGATCTCCCAAAGAAACCAAGGTAATCATCTGATCTACTAAGAAAATCAAGGCAACCCCATCTAATAAAGTTAGGACATGGCCAGGGAATCCAAAATGAAAACTAACAACTGTACTAGGTTGAATGTGCATACACATGACTAATAATGATCCATATACATTGTGATAATGACACTCATAAAACTCATTGCACAACTCACTATACCAATCCAACTAAGTCAAACAACCTCTAACAAGCCACACAATCTCCCTTGAGTCACACATGATGTCTCATTGAGAGAAACCATCTAGCATCCATGAAAATAAATGTGGAACTTACTAAGTTAATTCAATATAAAATCCACCAAAACTCACTAAACTTCCACTAAGTCACTCTTTGACTCAACTTACCATATCAATCCAATAACAATCTAGCAAAGATAAGCCAAGAGCAACCATTCTCATTACTTACCAAGTACAAGTTAACTCATTGAATCACATC
This sequence comes from Pouteria campechiana, assembly GCA_036873735.1. Taxonomy (NCBI): domain Eukaryota; kingdom Viridiplantae; phylum Streptophyta; class Magnoliopsida; order Ericales; family Sapotaceae; genus Pouteria; species Pouteria campechiana. Next base: position 12,339 of record JAYJMB010014077.1, read on the forward strand.
ATCCATAATCCACGAATTGGATCCATTGAATCTACTTTTTGAGTCAACTCACTCCATTAGTCTACAATAATATACTTAAAACATACCAAATCATCTTCCAAATTTACTCATTATATGAATCTAACTAACATCCAGGAAGATAGACTTTGATCCATCACAATAACTTTCCAACTTAATAAATCAAACTTAAATCCATAACATTATACTCTCACCACACTAAGTTAATTCGTTGAGTCAATTTTCCATGCAAAACTATACAAAATCTATTAAACTAGCTTGAATCCACAATAACATATTTGACTCCACTTGAAATCCATAAAAACACAATTTCATTTACCAAGTTGGTTTGTTGAGTTAGGTCACTACATCTATCAATAGCAAATCCACAAAAAAAAAGCTTTAAGTCTCAAAATGAATCATGGAAGGCAAACATCTATTAGATTCGTCTCTAAGATCATCTTCTAGCTAAGCTAGTGGACCTTAATACATCAATTTAGGTAAGAAAATCCTTGATTGATATTTGACTAGACTTGAAGATCTAGACTCTTTTGCCAATTTAACCCATCCATTGAGTTTAAAAGTCTAAAAATATAAAAATTGACTATTTACACACCAAGAATAGAGTTCTAGGTACCATGATCAAGCAAAATCAAAATTGATGGTCCAGAATGCTCGCCGATCTAGTGTTTGGCTATTGTCACTTGCACGCTTGGGATGTTAAAGTAGGGCCTAGTCTACTAGGTTGGCACTAGGTTTGGCTTAGTTCTGGGTTCTGCCAGGCATTGGGCCTGGCTTACTTTTGGGCTTGGTTTGTTGTTGGGTTGTGCTTGGCGCCTAGGATGGGTCACTTAGCCCATGAGTAGAGGAGACAAGATGGGATGGGAGATAGGGCTCAACCTACTGTTGGCCCTAGATGGTGAGGGAGTGAAAGGGAGCTGGGTTCTATCTAGTTGGCCCAATGGAAAATGAGGGGGGAAGGACACATGGACGGATGGACAGAGAGGGAGGTTGGCACACATAGATAGCTGGATAGAGGGCGGGGTTGGCACCCATGGAAGAATGGACAAGGGGCTGTTAGCAACCACCCATAAAATAATTCCTTCTTTTAATATATATATATATATATATATATATATAACAAAAAATACATCCCTCAAATTAAAGCATTCTCCCACATTAATCCATTCTTATAAGCATAAATCTAACATTAGATTGACCATGATCTAGTAGCAAAAAAGCATCACTCAACCTCTAACAACTTGATCTAATAATCTAAGAAACACCATCATAAATTAAGGTAAATAAAAATAATCAAGAGGCATGATTTTCCTACCTACCTGGCATGGGAAACCCATGAATGGCTTTTTAGAATTCCTTCTTTCTTTATCACTTACATCCATCCAATGTAGGACTGTCGCCAAATAGTGAAGTCGCCCGTGCCTACCACCTGGCTCGCAGTCGCAATCACAACCACCAGTGGAAACTACCTCCGATATTCTAGGAAGAGAAGTCCCTAGATGACTATGGTTGATATCGAAGCTCAAACTGTCTAAAGTAGTGCTCAAACCATCCAAAGCAATAAAGGAAGCAACCACTTGTCATCCCCATACTGCTAGGAGAGCATCCACTACCGTGACAACCAACGATACTGACTGGGAATGGTCAGTAACATGGGTTTGGGAATTTTGTCAGAATATCCAACTACAAACAGTTTCACATACCCCCTGTTGTATAGGCTGAGGCATAGTTGAATATTGCAGTCGCCTGTGGTACCACCTGCCGATATCCAATGGTTGGAAATTCAGATATTACAAAGCCATGTCTTGCTACCCAACTTCTTCCAATGGTTAAGTCTTTTGAAGATCTATCTAAGGAGAAGTGTTGGGATGTTTCAAGGGTTGAAGAAGTCATCCATTGAGCCTTAATCTTTTACAAATCTTTGCAATCCTAGGCCAAGAGCTTAAACCTTCAAACATTCATTCAAGAGCTTTAATCTTCCAATCTATATTCAAAGACTCCTTGTTCAATACACTAAGGGAAGATCTTCTACAACATCAAGAGCAACAAGATCAAATCTTCCCCAGTGCTCAACAAGAACCATGCTCAAAGTATAATTTCTTTTATTGTATCTATTTTTGCATTGCCTTATTTTAGTATTGGATGCTAGTCTCGTGGATCCCCTAAAACTACAAGGGTGTATGGGAAAGCTGAAATCCAAATGGTGTGGGAAAAATAAATGGTTTTACAAGTGTAGAAAATAAAAGCAATGGAAATAGATGAGCAAAAAAATAATAAAGACACAAAAATTGTAGTGGTTTAGGCCCCCTCTTGGCACCTACTCCACTCTTGAAGGTTTCCCCAACCTGGGGTTCTACTATACCTTGTGAAATTACACTTGGTTTCCTGAGTTAATCAAGAACTCTTAAACTAGTTTTACGAGCTCACCAGAAACTCACAATGTTGGTTTTGCTTGAGCTTACCAACAACTCTTACAATGATAGTTTCCCCAAGAGCTCACCATCAAGTAATACACACTAGTTTCTAGAGCTAACAAGCAACTCCTCCTAGTTTTCTTGAGCTAATCTGAAACTCTTACAACTATAAGTGTATAAGTGAACGCCTCTCTCTAGGCTAAGGAGTACATACAATTAAAACTTAACTACAAATGATAAAATAATAAAGCACATTACGTTATAGTGAATTCAAACTACTTGAAGTGGTATTAATGTACTCTTGAAGCTCCTCAATCTTGGCAGTACCTTGGAGTAAATATGCTTTGGAAACCTAAAAGGATTTGTCGTATTTGATTTATCTTTGGCACTTAGAACCTTCAAGTAACCTTCAAAACTTGATGACTTGATCCAATAATATTATACGAATGAACTAAATGAACTCCCCCTATATAACTTATACAATAAGTACAAGGAAGTCTTGTTTGATATAGTCCATTGTGCTAAGATTGGTCCACATTTTCATTCTCCCCCTTAAAAGTTCAGTTTTTACTTCTTCTGCCCCCTTTTGAATTATTTTTCCTCAAATTTATTAAGTCATAATATTTTTTCCCTTTTGTCATAATCAAAAAGGTCTAGGGGAGAAAGGATTTATCATTAAGTTCAGGTATGACTAAACTATTTCTCCTCCAATAATGCATGATCTTAAACTTCATTCTCCAAGTTGCCGCTATCATAAGTAGTCTAACAGCTTAATTTTTCACGTTTGAACCAAATTTCATCTAGCTTTTAATAGTAAATCAACCCATAATAATGATTATAAAAGGTCTGACTAGGATTGGAATACCTATTCTGACATTAAACTATTAAGTTTCTCATAGTGGCTTATCCACATGCAACATGGTTCTCTTATGGGAGATAAAGTGATGAAGGCTAATAATGATATGCAATGTAATGCAAAGATTTAAGATAGGAAATACAATACCTTCACCTACCTAGCTACCTCAAATAGATTGATGTTTCTATTTATCCATGGATGAGGAGCTACTTCTTCTCCTATTATGGCTACAATTGAAAGATATATAGATAATTTTCTTCTTCTTCTTTTATATTTACATTTTTATATATATAATGTTCTAATGAATTTACAATCTTCATCTTTTTCTTCTTCTTTAGTAGACTCCTAATCCTCCTAGAGAGGGTTTTCATAATTTCTACTTCATCATCCTCCCCCTCACTATATAAAGATTTTGCATTTCCATGGCCATATACTATTTTCATCTTCTTTTCTTCTTTTTCATTCTTTAAAACTTCATTAGTCATCAAGGACTCCATCAGTTCTGGAACTAAGAGCTTGTTCAAGTCTTTGGCATCCTCAAAATCTGTCACTTTTGTCATCCAATCTGCTAGAAGAGACCTATAACATTTAGGGTGTTAAAAATAAGATAATTTCTTAATTAAGCAAATTAGGACAATCAGGCGCATTATTTGTTTTAATTGTGAAAGTGTTCTTTCCATACTTTAGTGTATGTATGTAACTCCCTACCCACTCGAGGCCGTTATTCCATTTTACACCATAAATTCACTATAATTACATAAAAAAATTCCCCACTTCCAAGGTGGGGTCGCTATAGCCACTTTCTGCAGTGTCCGACTAGGGCCTATATGTCTCACTATTTTTCTTGTAAATTTTCTATTTTTAGGGGAATATTTTGCTTTAAATTTAGCAGAATCTCTCCTGAAATATGTAGGTTAAAATCCTGTACATACAATGATTAGGATAAATGGTAATTTAAATGATTACACATCAAATCATAATCATAAAAAGGCTAACATAAATCACAAACTAATCACACCTACACTTTCTGTCCCAAGGTCAAAACCAATCATCATGGCAACCCAATTTAGGAAAATTCTATCATAATCTATACATTTTCTGTCCTAAGGTTGAAACCAATCATCATGACAACCCAATTTAGGAAAATTCTATCATAATCTATACATGAGTCACTATGATATGCCATACTATTTCATTTACGATCATTTAATTACAATCACATAAACACATAATGAATTTACAATTACATACATACACAACGGGATTCCAATCCCAATATATCATACCACAATAATGTCTTCGACTCCTGGCTCAACAGTTCCAATTCATAGTTGGAATTCTTTACCTGACCTATCAACTAAAAATTTAAATAATAAGACATGAGTTTGGGCAAATCAGTAAGTAGGCATAAATTACCAAAAATAATTAATCAGTATAACATATATAGTATATTTTTATGTTAATGCATTATCATAAATACAATACATTATCATCTTGTCTTGAGATGAACAACACAAAATAATCACATCATGATGCTCAAATTCTCATTCTTTCCATCAACACCCTACACCTTTCAAGTGTATAATAACAGAAGTTAGATATTGTGCCATGTAGGCACCACATATCAACACTATGTTCAACAAGCATAAAATACAAAATTATGTTCAGGCACCCCATACATAATTATACTTTATCATAGAATATTTCTAATTCTATTAATACACATATTTATATAACATGGTATGATACATATCATTTAGTATAACAGCCTGGGATATTTTTTATACCCAAAATCTATTTACACGTTCAAAAGAATCATAGGCTGGGATATTTATTATCCTTGCTAAACAATACAATCACTTTATATCATAATCACCAACTATTTTAATCTAGGGATACTTTCTATCCCTCACATTTAGACATCTGTATACAAGAATAATGTCTTTATACCTAAAAGAAGGGATAACATCTATCCCAGACATTCAGTAATTACAAAACATCATAAATTCCATTCTTTAGACTAGTAAGGGATATCAAAAATCCCCAAAATAAAATATACATGCCTGAATTTCAAACAAATGGGATATTTTGTATCCCCATTCATGCATTCAATGGACAAAGAAGGTAGCCTACTTACCTCAATGAGAATCATCCTATCATCCTTTCGAGCTCAGCTTATCATTCACACACTAGGAGATCCTGCACATATAGCATGATCTAACATTTCATATAGATATATATTCATTGATATGGTCATTAATCATTAACGTAATGAAATACATTGATCAATTATCAAGATTTATCTATAAAGGAGTCTACATATAGATATCTTAGTAGGGAGTAGTTATAGTAAATTGACCATAACCTTCTCACATTAATTCCAAATGAGATGATTCTTCCAATTATTTAGATAATTTCAAGGCCTAAAGATGTCATGCTGAACACTTTTCCAATTCAACTTTTAAATAGGGTTGTTGGGCCCCACAAGTGACACCTTTTGAAGTTAATCATTTTATATGAATAGTTTTAGTAATTTGGGCATTACTCTCTCATATGAATTTAAAATTAAGTGATTATTATTTCATTTTGTAGATAATTATAATTTATACAACTTTCATGTTGACCATATTTGCTAATT
>JAYJMB010014077.1:18364-32062 GCA_036873735.1 Pouteria campechiana
TAGGAGTCAAAATTGCAATGACATCAATATCAGATGCAATTTCAGGATGGACACCCTGACAGCATCAAATTTTAGGGTATTTTCTTCTTGGATTTGTTTAAACCTGTTAATGTTGGCATTTTCCCACAACAATTTGCAAATTTATCCTTAATAATATGAAAAATGACCAAATATTTTTATATTCACAAAATTACTTCATTTGATAAGGTTTTAATTAAGCTCAAAATGGATACTTAATAAGGCATTTTAATGCAATACACATGTTCTATTTCATACTTTGCTGTCTACCTTAATCATCACATTAATTCAAATCTGTTTGAGATAGTTAACCATGATATTAAAACCCTAACTAAACCATAATTAACCCCTTATAATTAGTCTTAATGGCTAAGCTCAATTCATAAAATTTTTAGGGTAATATAGTGTGGACAATATCTATATACTTCATTAAATTTCAATTTCTTGCTACCCTGTTTCATACCCATGATGACTAATCCATATTTGATTTTAATAAAATATTAATCATGCATCATTTCACTTAAACACAACCCCTAATACTAATTAAAATTTCTAGCAAACCCTAGCTTAACTTAGGTTTAATTTCTCCCAAAAATTTCAGCAATATATTCGCTAAATATTGCCATACACTTTGTTTTAATAACTTACCTTAAAATTGGATTTTGATTGGTGGGTCCCACCTATAGGGAGAATTCTTCAAGATTAGAGGGCTGCCACTCTTTGAATCTAAGGAAAAATCACATCCATAACTTGCAAATCACTTGTATTTACTGATGCTTTCATTTCTTATAGCCAACGCTAGTTGAAATCAAGCATTTGGGAGATGACAAGGGTGTTACATGAGAGAAGATAATACATATATGAGCTATCCTATTCTTATGATATTTACCAAAATTTATTTAACACACTTTAGTTATTTTTTCTCCCATAATTTAATGCAATTTTCTAATTAAAATTGATTTAAACTAAAATTTTTTGGAATGTACCGGCAACTCAGTATTCCACCTTTCTTTATGCATTTTTTTACTTTTTAATCATTGATTAGTGTGTCTCTTCCTCATCCTTGCATTATTATGGATATTCCATCCATTGTCATAATTTTTTCATAATAAAATTTAATATTTTTTAATATGTACACATTTGGCATTCCACCCATTTAAATTTATTTTTTTCTCACTTAAATCATTTATTTAACACACTTTGATACATTCCTAACCTCATCCTCATGTTTATATTAACAATCTCTCAATTTCATAAATTTTTCATGATAAATTTCTCAAAAATTTAATTATATTCTAATATACTCCATGCCGAACTAGCAAAACCTAACAAAAATTAAAATTTACATATTTGAAATTTTTAGGGTCTCACAATGTAACAAAGAAATACTTAAATTATTTATTAATAGTATTTAAATAATGAGGTTGTTGGGGAAATGGATTGCATGTACATGGGGTGCAAAGTACCCATGGAGCCCAAAAATGGAATAATTAAAATGCTCCACCACTCTCCTCCCACATCCAAAACCCACCACCTCTCACTACATGAGCTGCTGTCCTCTTCACCCCTCTATTCTATCCCTAAATTTCTTACAATTTAGTGGGGGAAAATCATGGTAAATATGTGTAGATGATTCCCCATCAAGAGAAATGCAAAATCTACCTAACTTAGAAATGGATAAGAGGAGGAAGGAGCTGTTTTCATCCCCCTTGTTGTCGCTCATGGGGAAAATGGAAGATTGTAGCTTACTATGTCATTTTATGGTGGAATTAATCCACCAATTTTGTTGGTAAGTGCTTCCTTAATAGATTTTTGAATTTCTATTTTCTTCCTAGGGTTTATGCAAACATGCGAGGCTTTCATGGGAAAAATTGTTGATTAGAACAAATTTAGGCACTGATTATAATATTTTTTTTGGTGATTGAGGCTGCTAACAATGTGTAATTTTTGCATAATTGGTTATAAATTTGTGATTTGTGGTATTAAACAATAATTGGGTTGATTTTGGAAGTTAATTACTTCATTTATGAAGTTATAATGTTGTTAATTATGTTAAATGTGAATGATATATATATTGTTGAAATATATAAAAGATTAATGTAAGTTGCTAAAAATTGCAAAAAGTGAAACATGCACGTTATGTATTTGATGAAATGCGTGAATCATGAGGTTGGACAACAGATGGGCTAATTTTGGAAATTAATTAATGTATTTATGAGGTTAATTAATGCTAATTATGCTACATCATAATTGTATATTGCTGAAAATAAAATCTTACTAAAAATGACATTAATTTATGCATTTTAAGCGTTTGGTGAAATGCCTATATGGGAAATTCGTGGGTGGTGTAAGTGGGTAGCAACATTATTTAATTGATGGCTTAGTTAATGTATTTATGAAGTGTTGGGATGATAATCCTATTGAAAATAGAGATTATGTTGTGGAAAATGCATGGAACCTAATGCATGTTGTTGAAATTGATGAATTGCATCATGTAGACTAAGTGTTTATTATAACACCTTAATAAAAAGCATGTTGTAATTGTAGGGTTTCATTACAATCCTTAATTGGCTACTAAATAGACATGAAAATGGGATTTTAGACGTCTTAAAAAGGGATTAAATAAAGCTTACAAGATGGGCAACAATAGGGTTTTAAGTTGAATGAAATTGTGCCTTAAAAATTATGTTTAGAAAAGCCCAATGGGTAGCCTTATGGGAAAATGGTGGCACCTAAAATTTCAGTTTATTTGGCTTAAAATGGTGCATGAAAGAGGAAAAAAGTAGTGGGTTTATGCACTTGAAACCCATGTCAAATTTCATGTTGGTGTAAAGATTTTCCATTTGATAGTTTAAAGAAGAGTATAAAGCTAAAATTTATTCCCATTATGAGTTATGTTAAATTTGATTAATCAGGGTTGATTTGGTGTCTATTATATTTTCCCAATTATGAATTGAATGGAATGAGGGTTAAGGGTGTTAATGAACCTTAAAGAAAGTATTTTAGTAAAAAAAGCATTAGAATGATGTTTCAAGTAAAAATCCTCAAACTTAAGCTGTATGGAGTCTTAACTTGAAATGAATGGAAATGTTCATAAGATTAAGTGTTTGGGAAGTATAATAGGGTAATGAGACATGATAGACTCTAATGAGATGCTTAGGTGGGTTTTACCCATTTTTACACATTGAATAGAATTTTCACTTGAAACATGTGTAATTGTTGAATGTTAGTGTATGTGAGATATGTAGATCCATTGGGGCATTGATGGAAATCCAAGTATGGAACTTGAAGAGCTGTGGAACTATCTTAAGTAAAGTAAGTAGGTTTCTTTCCATTTTCTCTCTGTGAATATATGGATTTATAGGGATAGTGAGTATCCCTTGATTACGGACACTGTTTTTTTTTTTTATAATATGATGTGTGGTTGTTAGGGATAGCGAGTATCCCTTGGATTGCAATGATTGGTGTTTCTTTTATTATTTGAACATGTGATTGCTGGGGATATAAAGTATCTCATGTCTTTGTGTATGATGATACTTATTTTTGTGTATGGATGTTTAGGTGAGAGGGATAAAGAATATCCCACACGTGTGTTGGATGGTATGTCTCATATTTTTACGTCTTTCATTATGTGGAGGAGGATAGTAAGTATCCCATGATTCTTGTGAATGTATGGACTAGTAGGGATAGTAAGTATCCTAAGTTTTTCTCCCTATTGTGATGATATGAATGTGTGAATTGATGGTGATCGTGGACATCCTATGTATTATCTATATCATAATGATATAAATGTGAATATGTGGATTGATGAGAGATCGAGAGTATCCCATAATGTTGTATACGGGCATCGAAGTTTGGTTGGTATTCTAAATTGAAATTTGGCATTATGCACCTCTAGTTATTTGATTTGAAAGCATATTTGATTACTTTTTCAATGGCAAAGACTTTGATACAATATTGTACAACACTGCATATAAGTCATGAGTCAGTAAATTTAAGTTTGGTTTGTATTAAATTGTAGGTACCTTGATGATAGTGTGTATGGTCATAATATGACGATTTGTGATTCTTAGATGATATGTTCCTGTTAGAGGATGACACATGTATAGGATGGTTGTGTAGTGATGTCATAGAAATGACTTGGGACCAGTGTGATATGAATGCTTGGATGATATAGTGGCATGGAGGCCTGGTTGGCCTAGTATTGATATGTCTGGATGGCGTGGAGGCCTGGTTGGCCAAGTATTGATATGTCTAGATGGCGTGGAGGCTTGGTTGGCCTGATATGAGATGGCCTGGGGCTTGGCTTGTTTAGATTGAAATGGATAATACCCATGGGGTGAGGAAGCCTGAACTTATGTGAAATTCCTGATTCCCTTAGAAGGTGTGGGTGGTCAACCTATGATCCCTATGGAGCAATGAGGGTATGGTGCTATGGAGGGCAGCAGTAGAGTTGTTGTGGGCCTAGCAGGCTTCGTAGTTGGGATTATAGGGAGGGACCACTGACACATCGAAGAGGAGAGATAGTGATGTCTTTGGTCCCAGGGAGTTTTGATTAGGATTATGTTGATGATCGATATGTGTTTATGAGGATGACTTGACGGTTAGGTTGTATATGAGTCCTACTTATAAGGATGACTTGCTAATGATAATGTATTTGAAGAGTATGTCTAATCTTTGGAAAATGTTAATCTAGAGGATATGTGCATTGTAGGCATGAGAGCATGTGCATTGTCATGACATTTAGCATGTTATGGATTTTCTTATATGATGGATTTGAGTATAGTATTTCACTAGTTTATTGGTTATTATTTTCTATCATGCCCACTTACTGAGTTTGCCTGTACTCACACCCTTTTATTGTGGTTTTTAGCTAGTAGGTCATATGGAGTAGACCAACATGGGGTTGGTGCTCAGACTTGGCATAGGATAGTACACTTTATGTTGTATAATAAAATTGGGTATGGAATCCCCCATATTGTCTGTGAATTTGTAATATGAAAAAGACCCCAGTTATGTTGTATATTAAGTTGTATGATAAAATGTAAGTGATGTATTGGCATGTTAGAGTGATAGAATATAATTGATATATTTGGATGTCTAGTGCTGCAATTTTCCATGGTGATGCGACTCCGATTTTGGGTAGTGGGGGTGTATCTATGGATTATATCATTTTGTGGTGATTGTACAGGTGTAAAAACCCCTATATTTTAGGGGAGACACTGCTGGATTATCAGTAGAAGCGAGGAAATTTCAAGAGTATATTGAAATGCATAGGCCCTAGGGGTGGGGCATGACAAGACCTTAGAATCATTTTAACCTACTATGAACTAGGAATCTCATGGCCTAAAATTTTTAGGTTGTTAGTGAGTACTAAAAATCTAGAAAAGATTTTAGATATAGACTTATTCCTAAGCATGTAGAACATTTTATATTCTTGGATAAACAAACAAATCCTAGCTTCTTTCACTTAGCTTATCCCCTCATAAGCTACTTACAAATGGTTCCAAATCTCTTTAGCAGTTTTATATGAGGCCATTTTCTCAAATTTAGAAGGAGAGAGAGAAAGAGCACAATATAGAGCATTCTTCGCTTTGACATTCAATTGAACTACTCTAATGTTCTGATTAGTCCATTTACTCTCCTCTAAAGTGGAAAGCACCACTCCTTCTACTATCTTCCATAACTTATAACTATTGGTAATCAAAAAATTATTCATCTTTATTTTCCAATAGTTATAGTGCTCCCCATCAAAATATGGAGGTCTAATGGTCGATCGACCCTCCTTGATTCAACTAAAAATGTTTACCATACGAGATCACATTGAGGTAGAGATAAAACATGAATCCTAATATCAGTGCCCTACTATGATTCCACTTGTTGGTCTTGTGGACCCCCTAAAACTATAGGAGTGTATGGCAAAGTAGGAATCCAAATGGTGTGGGGAAAATAAATGGTTATGCAATTGTAGAAAATAAAAGCAATGGAAACACACAAGCATAGAAATAATAAAGACACAAAGATTATAGTGTTTTGGGCCCCCTCTTGGCAACTACTCCACTCTTGAAGGTTACCCCAACCTTGGGTTCTATTATACCTTATGGAATCACACCTTGGTTTCCGCAGCTAACCAAGAACTCTTACACTGGTTTTACGAGCTCACCAGAATCTCACAATGTTAGTTTTCCTTGAGCTTACCAATAACTTTTACAATGATGGTTTTTCCAAGAGCTTACCACTTACTCACACACACTAGTTTCTAAAGCTAACCAGTAACTTCCCCTAGTTTTAGTAAGCTAACCTGAAACTCTTACAAGTGTATTAGTGAATGCCTCTCGTTAGGCTAAGGTGGAGACAAAATTAAAGCTCAAATACAAATGATAAAATGATAAAGCAAATTACATTACTAAATTTAAACTCTTGAAGTGGTATTGATGTGCTCTTGAAGCTCCATGATCTTAGCAGCAGCTTGGAGCGAACACACTTTGAAAATTTAAAAGAGTTTCTTGTATTTTATTTGTCTATGGCACTTAGAACCTTCAAACAACTCTTTTCTCTTCTACGGATCTTCAATTTATACATTTTGAAGACCCTTGGGACCATTTGGAAGAAGTCTGTTTAAATATAGCCATTCAAATTTTTGATTGTTGATGATTGATAGGTAGTATGGTCAAGTGCTTGTGCCCCAAGTAATATGGTAGGCAATATGGCTAAGTGGTTGCAGTCAGATTTCTAGCAAAACTCTTAGACGCATGTTATTGTCCATTCCCAGGTGGTAGGCATAGGCTGCTTCATTGCTTGAAAATGTATCTTTTTTTCCTCTGACCTATAAGATATAAAAATATCATTAGCTAAATTCAAGTTGTAAATAAGTTTTGTCAATCATCAAAATGAAACCATTGGAGATCAAAGTTAAGAAGAGTAGTTATGGTTTGTTGGATTGTCTCCCAGCTAGTTTGCTAATTTGTGTATGCTCCCTAGAGCTAGAATCTAGAAGAGTGCAGTGACACTAAGTTTTATGCTCCCTTGAGCTGGAATCACGAAGAGCAAGCCGATTGTTGGAGTGTGTCTCACAATTGATTGCTAATTTCTTTATACCCCATGGAGCTAGAATCTAGAAGAGTGCTTGTTGCACTATTTGTAATTCCATTATATGATATAGTGGAACCCAAGGCACAAGGTGTATGCTCTTGGAGGAGTAGAATAGGGACAATTATCTAAACCACTATATGTTATGTGTTTTGTTTGTGACTTTATTTCACTGCATTATCAATTATGTCATTACGAATTATATATATATATACATATATATATATATATACATGCGTGCCAACCCCTCCCCCCCCCCTTCCCATTTTCCACTGTTAGGTTAGGAAGAGAGAGTTAGGCCCAATGCCCAACTTCGTTCCTTTCCCTCCCTCATGTTCATTGTTTTGGCTAGTAGTAGATAATTCAAGAGGTGGGCTAAATTGAAATTTCAAAAAAAATTTGCCAAATAAATGTTCTTTGTGCAAACAGATGATGAAAAGATCAAACATCATAGAAGATAATTTGTTTTATAGTAGTTCGGCCTAAGTAGGGTTCCTACACCATTTCTCTAAGTTAGTTTTGCTTAAGCACTCAGATTCTACTAACACATGTCAAACAGATAAAAGTTGATTTTACGGAGCTCACCAACATCGATTATAATCCCAACAAGTTTCTCTTACTTGCTAAATTCAATATAGATAATTTGCAAGCCCCTTGCTTGCAAAAATGAGAACATTAGATAAATTATATAATAAAGGATGCCTCTTACTTAGGAAAATGTGTGTAAAATTTAAAAACAAATGAATAAATGATTCTATAATAAAAATAAGAATTTCAAAGTCCTTAAGGTTTGATGATGATTGAGCTTTGAATGCTGATTCAGAGTTCTGCGCAGTGAAAGTTGAAACTTAGAAGAAAAACTTGAATGCTTTGTAAATACTCTTTTTAATTCGCTCAATTAATTTCTTCTAGATATTTGAATCTCTATTTATATTCTCTGAAAGATGTTTTAGCTGTTGCAACATTTCTAGAAAGTTTTTGACCATTCTAGATTGCATTTTCTATACCCAAATAAACATTTAAAGTGAATGCACTTCACACCTCTAAAGTTTTACTTTAGACCTCTGAAGGTTATGTAGCTTTGTCAGTTTCTATTGCTGCATTAAATTTAAGAGCTCTGAAGCTTCCATTCAGACTTTTGAACTCTGTTTAGTAGGTGAGTTGGGATCTAGCAAGGCAGTTCAGACCTCTAAAGGTCGAGTTCCAAACTCTAAAACTTCTTCTGAAGGTTGACAACTTCAACTACCATTAATGGCTAGCTTTAAGACTTCTGAAGCTGAAGTATATTCTTTGAAGGATCCTCTAAGAGTTTTCCACATTCTAAACTGAGCTACAGATGGACTTTTAGACTTTTAAAACTTGAATTCCTTCCTCTAAAATTTTCAGACTTGTTTGACACTTCAAAAATGATCTTTAGGCCTCTGACCTTTCCTCTAAAGTTGCCTTTGAAGTCTTCAAACTTTGATCTTTACTTCATACAACCTCTGTAACATCCTTTGAAGTCCTTAAAATCTTCTAAAGTTTCTTTTGCACTCCTTTAACGTGTTTCTAGAGTTGAGTTCATGCGTCCAAAACTTATTTTGAAGTTCAGAACTTGTAAATTCTGAGCATTTACTTAATTTTATTCCTTTGAAACTTGGAGTGTGATTTGTTTAGGCTTTTTATACTTTGTTTTGCATGGAAAAGCATTGATTTCTCATTTCCTTAGTTCATATACATGTTTTATCAATTTATTTCTGTAATACTTTGGAAAATTACTTGTTAGTACTCAAATTTCTTATTCATTTGTTTGCTCATCATCAAAATTTGGCTATTACATAATATTTATCATCACAATTAAGCCAGTTAAGAGGTTAGGCTTAACATTTTTTCCATTTTCGATGATGAAAAAACAATTGAGTGCTACTTTGCACAAGGAATTAGACAAAAAATATTTTAATGAATTTAATATGCTTCAAAATGTATGCATTGATTCTCGAAATGTTTTAGAAATTTTTATCTATTAACTTGCTTATTAAGATCCTATTGTTTCTACTTGTTATATATTTCTTCTATTTTACTCATTTCTCCTCCTTTTTATTTTAATAAAAAGGCATAAGGGTGAGAAAGATACACGTAGAAAATGAAATGGATGAACGCCTATATAATTAAAAGAAATCACAAAAAGGAATTAGATAAAGTTGTTCAAAAAATACATCTGTTACAAAAAAATTGAATTACAAAAATATCAAAGAGAAAATAATTGGTACTAGGTTATGGCTTCTTGAGTTTAGGTCTTTTTGAATAGGTTAGGGGAAAATAGGGTGGGCTATCAGTTGGTTGGGGAGGCTGGTCTAAAGGTTGGGAAGCAGATTTGGAGGGAATAGAATGTTTAGGCTTGGTTTTCTAGGTTCTAAGTTTCCTAGATACTACTATTTTGGTGAGAGGTTTGATAGATGGGTTATTTATGATAGATGATAGTGGGGTCAAGAGGAATGGCTGTAGGTGGTTCCTTTTTTGAAAAATAATGGCTTACAGTGGAGCCTAGTATGACCGATAGTTTGGCCATGAAGCCTAGGTTTTCTATTTCCAAAAATGGGATGTTCATGACTTCTTGATACGCAAAGTAATTTGCATTACATCTAGCTTGGTATATTTCATAAGGCAAGTAGGTGATGTTTGGATTAGAGGTGCCAAGTTGAGGCTGAGAAGGTGGTTTAGGTTGTGGCATGGAGTTTGGTTTGGGTGGAGCTTTGAGTTTGGCGGTTGGCTTTTGTTTGGGAGTGGATTTGGGTTTAGGTGATGGTTTAGGCTTGGCTATTGGTTTGGTTATAGGTTTGGGCTAAGCAGGTTGAGATGTGGTAGCTTGGGGGCTGGACTCCTCCACATAGAGAGGAAGATAGTCATCTAGATTGGAAGAGGTTGAGGTTTGTAGTTTTTGGGTTTATGAGGATGGTCTTTTAGCATCGTAATGTTATCTATGAAGGTTTAATCTTCATAGTAAGAGAAGGGTAAATCCTATGGTGTGGGGGTGTTATTTTGGGATTAGAGGAGGAAGACGATGGCTGCATTGACGTCCTTTTGAGCTTGGAATTCTTCAAAGTTTATTTTACTCCTATTTCTTCTTTTGATGATGAACAAATTTGGTCAAATTGAGTTGATATGTTGAATGGGAAATGAAAAACTATCTAACACTTCATGCAAGTAAAGAATCGAATGTTATTTTAGTTCCAAACTGGAATTTAGCAATTTTGGATGACTGAGTTGTATGGATGATTTTTTGGCTTGTGAAGTAAGGATGCTTGTGAAGCATGTGTTGAGAAAATATAAAAAATAGGTTTAAAGGGATAAAAGTCACAGAGTGAAGTAATGTACATTTTCAAATTGTAGGTAAAGGTGATAGGTTGAAATGAATCCATAAATGTGATTGAATTGACTATGGTTTGATTATATAGCATGTATAATTGATTAATGTGTTTGTTTTGAAGGTAGAATGGATTGATGTTAAATAGGTTATGGATTGATGTAAAATAGGTTATGAAATGGAATGATGTAATACATGTTAAGGAATAGTCTGAAAGGATGCATTTCACGTGTGCCGCCATGAAATTTTGAGGTACGAGTCAATTATTTCTTTACTTTGCAATTGATTGGTGCATGTGTAAGTAGAAAGATTCTAAAGAAATTAAGATTATAACTTCATGAAATCATGAGAAAAATGATTAATGACAAGTGAATTATGGTTCATAAGAAAGCATTATGGTGAACAAGTTATGAAATGCAGAGAAAAATAGGTTGCAGGTGCACGTGCTACAATGCACCACCAGAGCACTAAAAGTGGAGGATCTTAAAATGCTCCAAAAACCACTTCTAGCCCCAAATCATGTTTCTAGCCCTCCCCCTCTTCCTCAAGCTTTTGGAAATTCTAGCTTTTCATAGAATCCAACATTTGGAAGTGAGGAAAGCAATGACGGAGCGTACTGTGACTACTTGAAGCAGTGGAAACGCAAGACTTTGCAAGTTAAAGCAGTGGGAACGGAAGGAAATTTGGGGAAATAACATCATAGCATATTTTTGTGGAGTTTTCTCAAAGGGAATTTGGTGGTGAGTAATTTCTTCTATTAATTAACGATTTTTGTTAGATGATTCTGCTGAATTAGGGATTATGGTACAAGTTTTATGAAGAACCAGGGTTTAGGAGGTTGAAAATAGGGGAAAAGGTGATTTGAGCTAAGTATTGGAGGTTATGATCCTTAATTAAGGAGTTAAGCATGTTAAAACTTGATTTATATGATTTGGGGGAAGAAAACCTATACTACTTATGGGTAGAAATGTGAAATCAGAAGTTTCCTGTGAGTTGTTCAATGAAATGACTCTAAGGAAGATATAGTGTAACTAGACTTTGTTATTATACTTTTAGTTGCCTCTTACTCGAGGTTGAAACCTAATGGTTGGATAAAACCTAGAAAGGGTTATTTGATAAACTTGAGTAAGGGTGTACATGGGCCAGGTTTAGTTCTAGTTTAAGGTTGATCAACCGTAACCCTACATGTAAAATATGTATCCAACTCTAACCCCTACCCTACTTTTAAAACCTTTGCCCAGCCCTTACCCTAACCCTTTAGGTTTGGTTTAGGTGTGGATTTTTAATATACACCCAAACATTAAAGGGTACATAAAAAATCTAGAAATACTTTCTATATGGTATGCAATGAATGCAGATAAATTTCTTCCAAATGTTGAAAAGGTGAATAGTGGTAGTGTCTAATTGATCAATAGTCATTGCCACACTATTTATTAATAGGCTGATAGATATGTTCTGTCTAAGCTAGGAGTTGACATACATGGAGAGATTTTTTAATGCTCCTTTATTAGTGCATTACAACAAGGATGATTTTCATTTGCAAAAGGAAAAAGACCCAAATGAGATACATTTATTCTAGTGCCATCTTTTATGATAATAAATGATATTATCTTAACTAAAAGCTAGCACTTATTACTAGAAATACTTCCTGTAAGACAAGCTTGGGTGACGTAAGCTTCTCATCTTGCATATGTAAAAGCAAACTATCATCTAAAAGCATATTTAACCACAAGGATAAAAAAAATAAATTAGAGAGAATAATATGAAATAGATATAAATTTTTATAAATAATCTTTCTTGTTTTTAATAGTGATCGAGTTCAGGTACTCGAACCATGAATCCAGACCAAACCCATCATTAAGTTGGGTTCAGGTTGGGCTCTACCTAGTTTGGATTTTTTTTTTTAAATTTCACCACCCAACCCTAGTGAAATTCAAGGTGGGTTCCAGCAGGTTTGGGCTAAACCCAACCCCATGCTCACCCCTAAACTTGAGCTAGGATGTGAGTTAGTGATGTTTTATATAGATTCATTGCATGTAAATACTAATGAAATGTATTGTATGTATATGATTTGTAGATGGTTGAATCAGACTTGGAATTATTGAGTTAAGATCAAATAGGGTGTTATAATCAGCATAAAGGTAAGGAGGTTCCTTATCCATGTTTTCTTTGTATATCTTGTTGGATTTATATGAATATGTATTTTGGTCTAGGATTATGCTTTGTCATGCTTGACATGTGGATTTTATAGCACTAAATTTGGGAATAAGGAACATAGCGGTCATATGTAATTATTAAGACACTATCAAATGCAAGTGCATGTGTATAGTAAATAACATGAAAATTCATGGTTTGGCATGATCCTACTTAAGATTTGTATTAAGAAATATGGGTATAAGTTTAGCTAAAAGCACATGAATGTCATGTATAATTGACATGTGTGGATTGATGGTGATTATGAAATGTAAATGAAGCAAATTGAGGCATAAAAATGAAGGTCTAACATGTAAATTATTGGAGTAAAAGATGGAACAAATAAGGAAAACCAAGCAAGGGAGAAGAAACAAGGCGTATAGCGGGCAACAAATTGGGCGCCACAGTGCCAGAACAGTAAATGTGTGGAATTTTTTTTATGTATTTAAATGATGGATTTGTTTGACACTTTTGATAAGGCCTTTGATTTAAAAGATTTAGAGTAATTTTTGGAGATTGAGACAAGGAAATGAAATGTGAAAATGTCAGAATGGTATGTAATTGGTTTGGTCCCCATGAGGTATGACTATTTCTAGTTGGCGTGGTGTGGATAGAGTGGTGGCCTATATGGCTGGATATTAATATGCCTGGTTGGTATGGTGGCTTGTATGATTGAATATTCATATGCCTAGATGGCATGGTGGCCTATATAGATGAATATTGATATGTCTGGATGGCGCTGTGGCTTGTATGGCCTAATATTAATACACTTGGTTGGTGTGTTGGCCTGTATGGTCGGATATTGATACACCTGGTTGACATGGTGGCTTGTATGGACTAATATTGGTATGCCTAGTTGGCATTATGTCTTGTTGAAACATCTATGGTTAATAAGGCGGGCAATGATCATCAGTGCTGGAAAGAGCCTGGACAAGTTGTGGCTCCTAGCAGTCTTCTAAGCGAAGGGTGACAGGGATTAATCATCCCACATTAAAAAGGGGAAGAAAGTTCTTGAACTTTAAATTGTGGGGCTCTATGATTACATCATTTCTCCC
>JAYJMB010014077.1:32162-46218 GCA_036873735.1 Pouteria campechiana
AATCATCCCACATTAAAAAGGGGAAGAAAGTTCTTGAACTTTAAATTGTGGGGCTCTATGATTACATCATTTCTCCCATGATTTAAATGACAAACCCCTAACATTTCTCCAAAAATTTTTGTTCACAAAAACCCTAACAACCCCAAAAATCCAATCTTGGATGGGAATAAACAACTTACCATGTAAATTAAACATGACTGATACCCATGTACGAGAACCCAAGCTCAAAGCTCCCATTCATTCCTTCGACTTATAAAAAATGAGATTTATATCCTTCATCTACCATTAGAATGATGAAAACTTGGATTTAAACACAAAATTAAGGAGTTCTTCACTCAATCATAGAAATTTCCTAGCTAAAATACAAGGAAATAGATGAAAAGGGGTTAGGGCAAAGCTAAGGCATGGAAGAGGCAAAACGGAATGAAAAAATGATGAAAGGGAATGGAGTTTAGGTTTAAATAGTTGCATTTTTTTGACATTCTAACACATCACGGCACCCTTGCCATGGCAGGGAAAAGTCTTGTCGTGGCAAGGACTTGCTAGACAGGTCAAAAAAATGTACTTTTGAAGCCTTGTCATGGCAGGAAATTGCCTTGCCACAATAGGGAAAAGCCTTGCCATGGTAAGGACTTACCATATGCCACAAAATTTGGTTTTCTTAAGCTTTGCCATAGTAGGGAAAAACATGGATGACACCCAAGTATGAGTACCCAATCTCAAAGCTCCCATTCGTTCCTTCGACTTACAGAAAATGAGATTTATATCCTTCATCTACTGTTGGAATGATGAAAACTTGGGTTTAAACACAAGATCAAGGAGTTCTTCACTCAATCATAGAAATTTCCAAGCTAAAATAGCAAGAAAATGGGCAAAATGGGGTTAGGGCAAAGCTAAGGCATGGGAGAGGCAAAATGGAATGGAAAATGATGAAACAAAATAGGGTTTGGGTTTAAAAAGTTGCATTTTTTTGGTGCTCCAACGCATCACAAGACTCTTACCGTAGCAAGGGCTTGTTTGATAGGCCCCAAAAATACACTTTTGAAGCCTTTCTATGGTAGGAAATTGCCTTGCCACGGTAGGGAAAAGCCTTGCTGTAGCACGGAAGTTTTGTCCCAATATAGTGTTAGTAATTTGATTATAAATTTACATATTATGTCCAAATTACTTGATTTATAAGGCATTGGAAAGATAACTTCAAGGGTTACAATGTTTATATTAACGACATTTTACAAATTGGCCTCCAAATATGTCAAAAAGTTCAATAAAGTTGACCCATCTCATTCATCTTGTTACTTTTCAGTCATCTAGGACAGTTTTGATGTATTAGTCATAACTTCCTCATATGACATTGGAATTTAGTGATTTTTCTCTACTGGACATATAATTTCATGATCTACAGCTTCTATTTGAAAATTATTTTAAATTAGTCCATCTATGTCAAAATTCAATCACAATGATCCCTTTTTCAAATTTAGCATTTTTACTTATGAAGGATCACCATATCCCCCTTTTTACATAAAACATATCAAATCTCCTAATAATCTCTTTACACACATCACATATATGAAATAGGTATTTTCAAGCTATTCACCACTTTATTTGGGGTCAATTGTCAAAAATCACCTATTTAGTTCTTTTATCAACTTTTTCTACCATAGATAGTTTCATAGGCCATTTTCATTCTAAATTCATCCAATACTCAAACTAATGCTTCACACACATTACAATGCATATTATAACTATCTTAGATCATTCACATTGATCATAAATATGCTTTTTTCCAAATTCATTATTTCAGTTCTTTTCTTTTCATTGATTTTATATAGCCTAAAATAGTGACGCTTATCAAATTCAAAGAGTAAACTTTACCCATTTTCACGAGTGGATTTCAAACACCATAGGTATTACAAGATCTAATAGCCTCAGGTGGACAACTCGCATACTGAGTGTTTATTGAGTTTAGACTCATGTTGATGTGCTGTTCTGTTAACGAGGGCTAGGGAAGTTGTGATGTTGGGGAGACTTTAGCTACTAGTATTTCCTATGTTGGCCCTTCTAATTTTACTTTGCTCCTCCTAAGGAGGTCCCTATGGAAGAAAACTCACCAAGGGTGTGGGGGATCATGGTGGAGCATTAGGAAGGTTGTGCAATCATGATCATAAATCTCCATTCAGATGAATAACCTCAATGTGCTATGGCACTTGATGCCATAGCTGGATATTTGTAACACCCCCATCTTAGAGTGTTACATATATTCTAGAAAAGGATTTTATCCAAAATCCCACAGAATCTCCTCTAAAATATAAGGGTTTTATACCTGTATAACTTTCTCAACAAAAACATCATACCTCCACTCATTTACACATCATTAACATAATCAATATTACACACCCACACAATGCCTAGAATAAAAAGCCACATTGCAGTGGCAAATGGCATAGCTAGAGCTGCAAGAAAATCCATCCTGCTATTTGTTCCCATAGGATGGCTATACTCAAGAGGGGAGGGGTAAATTGGGTTTTAAAATTTTTTTACTTGTCCCCTATTTAACTAATATCCCCTTTTCTACGCTTGTATGCAATATGGTATGAGATAAATGATAAAATAGTAATATGTAAGGAAAGCAAAGCAATCGTACAAATAGAAAACATAACATTTTTATAGTAGCTTAGGAACTTTGTCCCTATGTTCACTCTTCCAAGTGCACACCCTTCTTACGCCTTGGGTTTCACTATATCCTATATAATGAAAATACAATAGTGCTCCGAGCATTCTTCTAGATTCTAGCTCTAGGAGGCATAAATAAGTATTTCCAACACTTTTTTGGATTCTAGCTCTAGGGGCCGTAAACTAGTGTTACCAACACTCTTCTAGATTTTAGCTCTAGGGGATGTAAACTAATTGCTCTTGTCTCAATAGATAGTCGCAACCTTTCTTGAGTAGGATCCACATTATCAACTCAAGGCATTTATAAAGAAATGGATAAAGCAGTTTAAGCACACTTTTACAAATATCTCAATGAAAGCATAGGGGAAGGCTTAAGGATTTTTGTGGCTCTTTGTGTTGCAGAAGCTCTTCACTTAATGTATGAATAAGAAGTCCTTGAAGATTTAGAAGATTGAAGCTCTTGAATGGATATTTAGAAGTTGAAGCTCTTGACCTTGGGTGGAAGGTTTTGCAGAAGATTTAAGCTCTTGAAAAATACTCCTTCACCCATTTTGAATCATCTCACCTCTTCTCCTTAAATAACTCTCTTAAAAACTTGATCGTTAAAGGAAGATGATCTTCATTGAATGCAGAGATGAAGATAGATGAGCAGGAATAAATGTAGAAGACCATTCTAATAATTTTCCATTTGAAAATATCATCTTCTAATTAATTACCATCTACTTAGAGTCATTTTGCAGTGCTGACCTTGACATAGAAGAAGGTGAATAGATGGTTCAGGCAATTGACAAATGAGGAGATGCTGCAGCTCTGACTTGATTCATAGTTTTGGAAAGAAGATAATAAATTCTAATAAACTCAGTTGCTCACTTTGTTTGGTGCTTTATTGCATTTGTCTAAAGTTAATAACAGATGAAGTCTCTTTCTAGCTAGACAAAGTCTCTTTGTCTCCTACTTTGTCCATAGTTGATTCCAAACAAATTTGGAGTTCTTCATTTTCATATTAATGTGTTTTGCTTTCTGAACTTCTTCTTCCATCCACTGCCTTTTCATTATTTCTTTGAATAGCATGAGATTTCAAATAGAGTATTTAGATTGACATCTTTGAGTATATTTTAAAATCTCTATAAGTAAAATTTTCTAAAATATTGCAGATAGTTAGAACGAATATCTACAATCCTGCGCTTAGAAATTTGAATGAGTCCTTGATGTTTGATTTTGGTTTAGCTCATAAAACCTTTAAGCATTTTGTTTTCCTTCAATGGATTATCTATTTTTATAATCCAGAAAGGTTGTGGACTGCTTAGAAGAATATTATTGCAAGATACAGTTGCTGCAAAGTATTGAATTTTCAATATTTGAAAATAGTGAATTTTTCACTATAGCATATTACTATAGTAGTGCTACTATAGTAGATCATTGTAGCATTGCTTTCTCTATTAATTTATCTAAATTAAATGTTAATTTGTCTAAATTAAGTATCATAAAAATCTATCTACTTAAAAATTTGTTTGCAGGTACTATAGCAACATTACTATAGCAATTCGTCTATTACGTTGTTAGCTAATTCATCTGACGCTTTGTCTGCAGGTACTGCAACACTTTACTGTAGCATTTTACTGTAGCAACTAATTTGTCTTTTGCTTTGTCTTTGACGACACTTCGTCTTTAGCTTCATCTTCCACTTTATTTTATACTATAGCAGTATTGTAGCATTTTACTGTAGTGACTACTTCACTTTTTGCTTTGTCTTTGATGACACTTCATCTTTAGCTTTGTCTTCCGCTTCATCTGATACTATATTAGTACTATACCAAAATTACTATAGCAATGCACTTGCAGTTGAAAGTTTTTGCACTTTTGCGACAGTATTAATTTGACATTTTTTGTTATATTTTCCATTATAAATCAAAATATAATTATCCATGTGAAGTTTGCATAAGTTATAAAGCATGAATATGCAATTTGAATCATGATTTGTTTTTGTAAACTCATCTAAGCACTCATGCATTTTCATTCAAAAAATATCTAGACTTATATCAAGATGTATATGCTTGCGTAAATGATATCCCAATAAAGTATGCATATTTCAAACATATCTTTTTCCATTTCAAGCTTCCTATACTAGACACATCATTAGCAGAAATCAACTCTTAAGATGAGTTTTGTTGTCATCAAAATCATATAATAATCACAATACCCAAAAGTCTAGGATTTCCATGCACATACATCCCACCACTATTATTGAATGAAATAGTGCATAAGGCAAACAACTAAGTTTTGATGATAAGTAACAACATATGAGTAAACATGCATGGTACTAACTGTTGTGTTCCTAAGCATTGCAGAAAAAAATATGAGAATATAGAGAAACAACTCAAATGGAGTGGAAAATACACACAACAAATGCATCAGCAAGAACAATCCACTAACAGAAAACAAGACAAGAATGCTTAGAAAGAAAGAATGACACTAAAACTTTGAAAGTAAGCCATCAAGTATATCTATAGCTATGAAGTCTAAGCCTCAATGAGTGATTAAATAAATCTTTTGTAGATAAAGTCAGTATCTAAAAGCATATATTTAAGAAAGATTTAGATAAATTATTCTACGAATAAGTTAGATGAATTGCTTATAATCAACACTTGTCCACAACAAATAGACAAATTCAGTTTGTAGAAGCAGAGATGAAACGAAGTTGAAAATCTAACAAATGAAGAAGCCAAAATGGAGTAAAATTATTTAAGCATTTGTCTCTCATAAAGCTCATCTAAAAACTAAAAAGTCCAAGGAACTTATCTACAATTCTTGCAAAAAATACAGAAGATGAAGTAGAAGTGGCACAACAACAAAAGATCGACTTTGTTT
This sequence comes from Pouteria campechiana, assembly GCA_036873735.1. Taxonomy (NCBI): domain Eukaryota; kingdom Viridiplantae; phylum Streptophyta; class Magnoliopsida; order Ericales; family Sapotaceae; genus Pouteria; species Pouteria campechiana. Next base: position 37,701 of record JAYJMB010014077.1, read on the forward strand.
GCTTCTTCACATACATGAGTTATCTGCCACTTACAACAGTCAAACCATCAGACAACCACTAAAAAAATAAGTTGTTTATTGCGCAATGAGTCATTTATTATTTCTAATAGATAACCCATCATATGAATGACTAAGAAAAGGATTCGTTTGCATATCACAACTTCATTTATCACTTACGAACTAATAGAAAAACCACTTGAAAGACACTATTTACAGCCTGCAACTTCATCTATTGATTTCAATAGACGAACAACAGACAATGTCATTTCATCTATAATGGAAGGAGCATTATCTACCAAGAAGAATTGTCTACTAATTACAACATACAAAGCCACTTTGGCTGATAAAAAGAAGACTTTGTCTAGAGGAAGTCACTTTGTCTGTTGTGAAGAAGTTTTGTCTGCGCCATAAGGATTGTATACTACTTACAACAAACAAGCTACCTCACCTGATGAAAGAAACTTCATTTGCTAAGAGAATGTCATCTGAAGAGCAATAAAGAAGAAGAACTTCATTTGCCCTTCTATAATTCATTTGTTACTTACAATAGATAAACTAGAAGATGAGGTAAAATGCTGCAATGATCTCTGAAAGAATTGTAAAGATGAAGTTGTCTGTTATGGATCGACTCAAAGCAAGTTTGTCTATTACTTACAAAAGACAAATTCAAGACATGAACAAATAAAGTCCTTAGATAAAATATAATATATTATGAAGAGTAAAAGCCACCTATACTAGACATCGGTGACTGCACTCTTTGGTCAAAATCTTGTTTGAACCAAATTTTAGCAGATCGAACAAATTAAGCTTAGTTGAAGATAGAAAGAAATTCAAAGGAAAGCAGTCTACACTCTAATAAATGTTATAATGTTCAGAGGCTGTGTCCCTTTAGGCTTAATGGATATCTTTCCAAAATAATAAAAGAGTTAGTCAAGTGAAAAAGTCTTTATCTGGTATTTGCTATAACTGAAAAAGCATCTTCTTCAAGAACGATGCTGTAGGCTTTCCATCTACAAGTGAGTTTTTCAAGAAGACAACCTTTGAATGCAAACAATTAGAATAATCTTTAACATTTGTAAGAAAGCTAACTACCTCCAATGAGCAGAAATTTTTGAAGCAATATAAAGGTAGGGCAGTGTAAACGAAGAAGATTGAGGAAGTTGAGAAAAAAAACAAGAATAGAGCCTAAACGAGTAACATCTCTCTCAATCAGACTATGCTTCCTCCTAGATAATCAATCTCCACTGAGATGATAGATAATGAGCCTAAAAGTTCTATCTTAATCACACACTTAGAGTATTGATATCTAATGAGCTTCAATAAAATATCATTTTATATGTGCTCAAAATATGTACAAATCAGCCTAGCAAAAAAGGTACTATAATGTGCAAAATGAGTGTTGTTAATCAATTATGTGAGTTGGTGGTGAGCTCAAAAAAACCACATTGTATAAGTTGCTGGTGAGATCTAAAATCCAAAAAGTTTGCTAATGATCTTCGAAACTAGTGAGTTTCCTAGTGAGCCCATGAAACCAAAGTGTTGGGAATATTATGTTTATGACTCCTAGAGCTGGAATCTAAAAGAGTGTTAGGAACACTATTTACTCCCCCTAAAGCTAGAATCTAGAAGAGTGTTGGGAGCACTCTGTATTTTTATTATATGGGATATAGTGGAACCCAAGGCATAATGAGTGTGTACTCTTGGAAGAGTGGATATAGGGACGGAGTTCCTGAACTACTATAAAAATTATTATGTGTTTTGTCTGCATGATTGATTTAAATTGCATTTAATTGTTTCATTATCATAGTTCACACATCACTACACACACAATTACATCCCTGAAATAATAATGGCTAAGAGAAGTTGAATTTGGAAGTGAAGCAGTCACATTGATTAATTCAACAAATATGGAAACTACATATGTGCTGCATCACTACTTTTCCTTAGCTCATTAATTTTTATTTAGTCATAATTTTTATATGCCCAATTTACCTCTCCCCTCTTGAGCTACTCATTTACATGGTACCAACAACTATGACATGCCAGTATAATTATTTCACACATAACTTAATGCATACATCATAATTTGAATCATTTCAAAATCACAAAATTCATATATATTAGGTATAACATTCAAATATGGAGTTCTAACTCCAAATCCATCAAATCATCATGGAAGTCTTAGTCTATTCTTCTCAGTCATGAGCACAACCCCAGGGTTGGGCTCCAGCACTGGAGCTATCAACTAAAAACCATGAATAAAGCAGTGTGAGTCCCAACGAACTCAATAAGTAGGCAAGATATAAAATAATGATTATTAATCCAGTAAAATAACATGCTTAAATCCAAGACATGTGTAAATCCATAACATCCTAAATTTTATGATAATGCAACATGTTCTCATGCCCATAATGCACATGTTTTTATGATTAAAACATAATTCACCAAAATTAAACGTATCCTCTAAATACATCATCATCAAGTCATCCTCATAATTAGGACTTATATGCAACCTCACCATCAAGGCATCCTCATCAAGACATATTCATCATCAGTACATCATTATCAAGACATACTCATCATCAGGACCTACTAGGAATAAGAACACAACCCTCTCCCCTCTTTAATGTGTTGTTGGTCCCTCCTTGTACCCCCGCCTACGAAACTTGCTAGGTCCACAGTAGTTCTTCCAGTCCCTTCCATGGCACCTTGCCCTTATTGCTCCACAAGAATCACAGGTTCACCATCCACATCTATAGGAGATCAAGTGTATTGAACTTACAAGTTACAAAACATTACTACTCAAATAACATATACCATGCCATCTAGACATATCCACACCACACCTCACAAGTGCCACAATCATTCTACCAAGGTATACCATACCACATGAGTGCCACATCCATGCCACCAAGGCATCTCCACACCTCATAGGTGTCACATGATGTCTATGCCAATAAGGCATATCCACATACCATGGGTGTCACACAATGTCCATGCCACCAAGGCACAATAACACCCCCACACAGGTGTCATCCTCCATGCCTCTCGGGTATAATTATACCACTTGAGAATCACAAATCACCAAGTTAAATTTACGCCACACCATCATCAAGGTACCACCATATACCACATAAATCAATCATACTCCCTATGACTCATGACTTGTAACAAAACTTCATGCAATGCAATTTCAAAAGCATTTTAGTTGTGACATATAACCAAATCCAAGTTGCAAAGTAAATACATGTAAATGCATAATTTCATTATTCAAATCATAATGCAATATAATAAATATCATTCAAAACATGGTGCCTATATGAAAATCATGGGATACTCACTATCCTCATCAATCTACTCATTCATACATGTACAAAAAAAAGAAACCTACATACCTCAATAGAGAACAACTACAAAATCCTCAACCTCCAACTCAACAACTTTGTTCCCAAGTCAATGTACAATGGATCCTAAACACATAACATGTACCACAATTGAAATTTACATATGTCTAAATGAGAGATCTAAATGAATTTTATAAACTAGGTGAAATTCACCCAATCATCTTATTAGGGTATATTCTTATCTCATTACTCAATTACACATCCCAAACACTTGTTCTAGTGGAAATTATCATCCATTTCAAGTTAAGATTCCATATGGCTCAATTTTGGGGGGTTTCACTCAAATCAAAATTTTAGTGCTTCATTCATTAGAATACCCTACTTAAGGTCAATGATTATCCCCAAAAATTATTTTACTCATTTTCACTTTTAGTAATCTCAGCAAGCACAAAATGATCCTTATGATGTCATTATTAACATGGCTTACAATGGTAAAAATTTTAGATTTTTAGCCCATTCAAGTTACCATATGGAGGGTCCTTAAGCATCATTTCAACATGGAATTTAGCATGATTTCAAGGGCATAAACCTAACTATTTTCTCCCTTATTTCATTCACCATTTCAAGTCAAATAACCATCATTCGTAGATACCTTACTTTGCTTCTAATAGAATTATTTCATCAAACACTAGATATGCTTAGTTGGATGCATTCCTAGCAACATACAATCAAAGTTAAACATGATTAACTTGAAAACATCCTTGTGAATATATCATTATGTCCTAAAGTTCATTAAATTTCTGCCCAACTATATTATTCAAGAAATACCCAACTCAACACGCAAAAATATGTTTGTCCATTTCATGGACAACCATATGCACAATGTTTCCTGTCTAAACACCATAATATTGCTACAAATGAACCTTATGATCATTCTCCTATGAAATTCCAAAAATAAATCATCCAAAGTCCACAAAATAAACTTACGAGTTACACACAAATGCCCTATTAAAATAGAATTTGAAAATAGGTTTGGGGATCACTTACCATCAATTTTTTGTGTTGCTTTCACAATAGCGACAAAGATTCAACTCCAATCCTCAAGTTTCTTTAACAATTTTAGTGAGGGGACTTCTAGATGAAAAGTATAGATTTTCTCTTCCTTTCTACCATCCAAATGAATGGATTTTTAGTGCCATGATGCGTGGATGATGCTCACATATAAATGAGATCTTTTTTTGTTGAAATAGGGTGTAAAGAAGGTTGTGAATGGGGGGTGGGGGGGTGGGGAGGGGTGCTACAATGGGTTGGGCATGAGAGAGCGAGATGAACGAATGGGGGTGATGGAGCATTTTAACATGTTTTCTATTTAGTGCTCCAGCAATGTATTTTCATGCCATACATGAGTGGTCTTTTCGCAATGATCCTTTCAAAGTAAATATGATCAATATAACATTTAGTCATCCCTCTCATAGATACATTAAAGTGAATAAATAAATCCCTTCACAAATTTAATTAACTCATGTGCATAATTGCCCCAAAATAATTATTTAGAAAAAAATTTCTTACCTCAAAATCCTAGGTTGTCACACTATTTTAGTAATACTAGTAGTGGTGAGGATATGGATGGCTTTGCTCAAGTGCTTGGATTTTTCTTGTAGGCGAGCAAGGAATCAATGTGTGTCCTAATGACAATAGAAATACTTCCATGGACGTTTGCCGAAGGGCAGTTGTAGTTGCATCATCTCCTAGGATACATCTAGTTGAGCAACAAAATTGCACTTGTTCTCTTCATTAGGATCAAGGGAAGGCAAAAAAGTCATCTCTAGTCATGCTGGAGACTCCTCACTAAAGTTATTTCATAAGTAATCTAGTCACCAACTACTTTGGAAGTTCTTGACTATCCTTTGAGCAAGTTATATGTGCAAGCATAAGCAAAGTCGAAAGCAAATGTTTTCACCTTTGTGTATTACATCCGCCAAACCTAACCCCCCCCCCCCCCCATATAGGATCTTGTAATGCCCATGATGTTAAAATTTGAGAAAAGTGTGTGAATGTTGCCATGGATATGATGCATGAGAGCCAAGTTGAAATTTAAATTAGCAGGGCTAATGATTTGTGCTATGTTCTATTGTGTAACCAATGTTTTTGAAGTTTAGGATGAAATGGGTGGTGTTAAAAATGATAAATTTTTTTGTCAAAACATGTATGGGAGCATTGTGAGATAATTTGAGGAATAAATATATGAATTATATTTGAAATTTGATATGAATTAAGTGAACTTGGGAGAAAAAGTCAAGATGAGTTAAGTTCTTGGTTTGAGGATGATCAATTAGTATGATTTGTAGCATATAATGAGGGATTATTATGTATTTTAATGTACTATGATTATTCTAAGATGTCATTATTAAATAGGGATTAAATGCATGAGAGAAATCAAGGTTTAAAGTGGAAAAAATCCATAAAATAGTGGCATCCAACAAGGTGGATGCTTAGCATCACTTCAGCAATGTAAATTTTATGAGTTTCCAATGAGTTTGTGCTGTAACATAGAAATTCCATGCCACGACATAGCTTCTGTGGGGCATCAGATCAGCGAAAAATTTGACTTTTTAAAGGCTAGACTCATTTCATTTCTTCCCATTTTTCTACTTTATTTTCCTTCTTCCATGCTCAACCCTCTACACTAACTCTATTATGCCCATTTTCTTACCAAATTTGCTAGAACCTAAGAGGATTTAGGTGGGTAATCACTCACACATGCCTCTAAGTGTGGATTTTAGAAATTTGAATGGTGGAAAATGGAAGAAAATTTGGTTTTCTATGATTGTAGGCAGTTGCTTGGAGTCTTGAGCTTGGATTCACGTTTGTGAGAGGAAGCCATGTTTAGATTTCATGATAAGTCATCTTTTGCCAACCAAATTTGATGTTTTTGCCTTGCTGGGGTTTCTACCCATCTATGAATAGTAAATTTTTGGGGAAAATGATGGAAATTTTTTATAGAATCATGGGGGAATGGTTAACAGTGAATTATAATGTTTTTAAAGTGAATTAGACATGAAAAATCATAAGTTATGCTAAGCTAGGGTTTCATAAATAGTAAAATTTGGGAAATTTTAGGATTTATGTGGAATTTGCAAGGAGAAAATGATTAATTCATAGATTATAGTAGTTTAGAAGTTGTCTAAGAGTGAAAAAGCTAATTTTGGGGCATGAATTAAGTAAAGGCTAAAAAGGGCTTTTATGTATAAAGTGGCTAAGCAATTAGTTGAGCACATTAATGACTTAATTACCTCATTCGCATGGTTAATTTTACATTAATTGTGTTATATATTGGGTGTATGTAAGTGGAAATGAAATTCCCTTGGTATGTTTTATAGAATTGTCATACTTGAAATTATGTATATAGAATATGTTCGATGAAATACACCATTGAGCAGTAAAGTATGTGTAAAAGGTTTTATTATAACACTAAGATCCTAATGGAATAGAATGGAAATTTGTTTATTTGGAATGTAATTATGGTTAAGAAGGTTGTTTGAATATGATTTGTACAATGTTAAAAATGTAACTAACCTACTAGATGATTATGGAAATGGATAGACAAGTTATACATAGTAAATGTATGATGAAAAGTTTTAATTAGAAACATATAATTTGAGTTGTTATATGTGTAATATGTGTATGATCTTCTGAAGAAAGATGGGAAGCTATATCATGGAACGTTAGAAGTTAGGAAACTTGAAGAATCATGCAAGTAAGTAGGCTTTTCTAGGTATGGATGTGTGCATATATAGGGATATAGAATATCCCATTTGTTGTATCTGAGCATGTATGTATTAGTTGGGGAATATTGGATATCCCGTATTGGATTAAAGATTGATGTTTATTTAATTTCTTGTTATATGAACTTTAAGGATAGTAAGTATCCCTTGGATTGAAGCATTTAGTGCGTTGTTATGGTAAGGTTATGTGATTGTTGGGGATAGCGATTATCCCAAACTTGGATAATTAAAGCTTCATGTGAATGCCTGATTTGATGGGGATAGAGAGTATCCCCTAATTTTGTTTAGGAATTGATGTTGTATATTATATGATGGTGGATAATGTTATATATTTGTGGTGTGGAGGATTTGTTGAATAGAATGGAAAGAATTATGTATTACATTTGATTATTGGGCATGATTATACATGACTACTTATTGAGTTCACCTAGAATTTATGCCTTCTTATTCTTATTTTTTTAGCTGACAAGTCAGGTAAAGAATCCCAACTATGGGTTGGGGCTAGTGAGCAAGAAGTAAACATATTTTCTTTACGGTATGATAAGTTGGAATGGGATTGTATAACATTTTGTATCATTGTATTTGAAAAAATTAGAATATAGACTAAGATATATTATCATGTCATAAATATGCATATGTAGATAGATTTATATTGATTCAATAAGTGCATTGCCATCATGATACAATATCGATTTGGGGCAGCTATGGGTATGGATGGCCATGTTTGTTAGGGATTTTTTTATTTATTGAATTTATTGTTTAATATATTGAATGCATGCTCATGTATAATTTTTAATATTTCAAAGTAGACTCTACCAGATTTAGGGTAGGATATTTTCCTTAAAAATGGAAAAATTGTGGAGTAATGGGGAGATTTCCCTTAAGAATAGGGGAAGGGAAGCATCCCACATAGGCTCCAATAGAGAACAATCAACAAGATGGTCAAAACACATAGGGTGGGGGTGCGAGGCATTATAGATCTTGACCACATAGTGCATTAGCTTTTGTACCTTATTTTCTTCTTTGATCAACATAAAGCTAATCCCTTCAGTAGTCATGATCAAGCACAAGTATCTCTCTAACTTTTAAGATTAGTCATAGTGGGGTTTGGCCAAATATTTCTTGAGCTACTAGAAGGCTCGTTCACATTCTTCTATTCATTAGAATGCTTTAAGGTTATGCAAGACTTTTGTGATGCCCTGGAATTTTAAGACAAGGGAATTTTTAGAAATAATTATTTTGTATGAATGATGCATATTAATAAAAGGGAATTTGAAAGAAATCATATATTTTATTTAATGTAGATAAGAGAGTAATGATTAAGAACATATGGATTATATTCAAATTGTAAGAATTATTGCAAAAAGATTACTGGAAAGTGGTGCAAAA
>JAYJMB010014088.1:0-31124 GCA_036873735.1 Pouteria campechiana
GCTTGAGAAAAATTATAAGTTTTAGGTTCTTCTATCAAATTTATAGGAGAATATGAGGTAGTTGGTAAGGTTATAGCTAGTGTTTTAGATAATAATGATAATTCTGAAGTTTGAGTAGTTATTTGTGGTGATAAACAGATTGTTGTGACATATTAAAATTCATAGTTTCGAGTTTATTTTTTATTTCTATAAGTTTTTCATTAGTAAAATTATTTTATTCTATAAGAGGAGATATGTCTTTTATATATATTGGTAAATCTCTATAAATTGATAATTTATAAGGTTCTTTTATACATTTTTCATCTATTTCTCTTAATGATCTATTATTTCTACTTTCAAGAGTAATGGATCCTAGAGTTGGTGTTGGTGGAGATGGAGGTCTTGGTGGTGTTTAAGATGATAATCCAGCAGTAGAAGTCATAGCATTTATAGAATTAAGAACTTGATTATCATACCAAGAAAAAAATGAAATATAATTTTTGATAATTTCTTGTTGATAAATTATCCATTTATTGATAATATTAGCTATTTTTAGTTTATTATATGTTTTAAAAAACCATTTTCTCTTTTCTTTGTTTTGTGGTGATTGAAATTCTTTTATTACTAAGATTTCATTTATTCTATATTTATCATTATTTTCTAACATATTGATATTAAAATCAGATTCTGATGGTTCTGGTTCTTGATTTGTTTGTATATTATTTTGGTTATTATTTTGATTACTAATATTTTCTATAGGTTGTGTTTTAACAATATTATTTTTGTCATAAAATATTAGTAATCTATGAGAAGGTATTGTCGAAGTTGATTTTCTTTGTAGAGATATTGGTTTAGGAATTATAATTCTTGGGATTGAAGACGTTGAGGGTCTTGATTGTATCTGTATTGGTGGTTTTGGTCTTAAAAGTTGAAATTGTGATACAACTTTATTTTCTAACTTAATTATTGATTGGATATCTTGGGATTGTTGTACAGGAATGGGTTTATCTACCTGTTGTTTAATAGTCCATTCTAATGGTAATTTTACATCACTCCATAATATTTTCTTGGGTTCTATAGTTCTATGAATGGGATTTGTAACAAAATAAGGAGTTTCTCCTTTAGTTTGAGATATTAAAGATTTTGGTATTAAAGTTTTCATGGCTTTTTAATATATTTTGTACTGAATATATATTGGTTTTGATCCAAATTTCGTATCAAACCCTTCTGTTTGTAATAATAAAGTAAAAATATCTAGTATATTTACATCTGTTAGACTTACTGAAAAGTTTGAAAAACTATTAAAATATTCTGGTCCATTATGTAATGAAGTTTGAATTATTCTGATGATGGAATCTAAGAATTTATTATGTCTGTCATCTTTTAAACATGCTAATACTGAGGCTTAAAGTCTTGCCCTTACTAAAGATTGAACTGCTATTTGTATTAATCCAAAATGTAAAAATTTATACTTTTGACTAATAAGTTCTTTTATTATTGGTTCTGATAATAATTGTAATTTATATTCTCCTTCTTGGCATTCTATAGTCATTTCTACGATACTAAATATATATTGTCATTTAATATCAAAACTTTCTATTTTATATAATTCTTTAGTAGGTACTTCTGGAATTTTCTAATTTTCAATACTTGATTCAATATTATCATAGGATTGTTCAGTAGCATTTTGTATCTCAACTAATGACATGGATTTAATAACACTACATCCTTTATCCTGTTCTAACTCAGAGGAGGAAGAAGATCCAAGAAAAAATCTTTTAAAGGCCATATTATATCTTTGAATTAAGACTAATTACTCTCGTCTAAGCCATTGTACCCTTGCGATTGTCCTTCGTCAAAGTAGGATTTATAAGGCTTTTCTTAAGAAACTTAACTTCAGAGATATACAATGATCTTTCAAAGATTATTTCTAGATTTTCTATAACCAATCTCTCATACCATTTAGGGATGATCTACAGGAAATTATAGAACATAGCTTATTCATTAATCATCATTTAGAGACGATCTACAGGAAATTATAGAATATAGCTTATTCATTTATCATTCCAGTCTATATAATCATAGATTTCATCATTAAATGAAACATTATCAAAAATTTCAGATGAATTATTGGAGTATTCAAAGGTATTGTTTTCAAGAGAAGGTGTATTTAAATCATATATTCACTATCTTATTTCGAATAATAACCATTCTAATTCATGAAAAACTTGAGACAAAAAAACCATAAAAGGAAGTAGAGATGCATAAGATTTAAGCTAATAACATGTCAATCTTTTGTTCAATTAATAAAATTTACTTATTAATTTACTTCACTGATGATTTTAACATGTTCACAATTCACAAGATATCAATATCATCATTAGGATAATGATTATAAATCTTTTCAATATTTTGTAATAATTGATCTCTATCTGACCTTAAAAATGTAAGCTCAGTACGCATAGAATTGATGTACTCATCTCTAGAAAAGAAATTCATTGAAAGAAAATATCTTATGTGAGAATAATAGGACTTTATACTTGAGAACTTGAGAGAATATCTATCTTTTCTCTGATACCTCTTCTCTTAATACATTGACTATTTATAAACCGAGATCTAGGATGGATAAGGATTGGAAACTGGACTTAAGATACAATGGAATCTGCAACCTTATCAACAGACAGACTTAACAAGATTTGAAATCCAAGAGGTATAATAATTACAATATGACAAATAGTGTTTTTGATAAAAAGTGACATAAAGGAGATACAAGTGGTTGGAATAATGGCTGGATAACGATGAGCTGTCTTCAGAAGCATCTTCAATAGTCTTTAGAAATAATTGTTGTCTGCCGACACTCATGCTGACGAATGCATGTCATCAGTAGATTGCTCGGCAGAGGATACTTCTTGATCTTCATTAGGGAGTTGAGAGCAAAATAATAATTAGTATGCCTTGATTTTTCTTTGGTGTCTAACCATGGAAAATCCTTTTTTGTCATGGTTAGAGTTGCTTTAAGAGCTCTCTGAGCTTCTTGAGATTGGGGAATAGTTCAAAGATGATTGATTTCTTCAATTGGTGGCATAATGTCTAGGGCCAATTCTTTTGCTCTTTGAAGTAATGCTTGTTGCTGCTCTTAATGAGTGGATAATAATTTGGCAGTTTTAATTTGCTTGATTAGAGATTCAAAATTAAACTTGGGCCATCATTTTGAATATGATGCAATAGACATATAAGGGTGACAAAATTGATCCATACTTTCGGGTTTGGTTTCAAAAATATATTCCCAATGAATAATCCATGGGATTTGAAATTTTAATACTACTTTCAAGACGTCACTAGAAATACAATCTTCGATTGGAAATGGAAGATGGGGTTGAATTTTTCAGGAAAGCATATCTCATGTAGACCCCAAAAATCCCAAAAATTATCTAAAAACTATTTAGGAATAGGCTGGTTTAGATTCTCTAAAATAATTTTGATCCACCATGAGTGAGAAAATACTAGATTTTGTTTTAAAAGAGTTCTATACCATGCTTCTCTATAATCCCAATAATTAAAAGCATTTTTTGAAGTGGGATGGAGAAAAACAGAAGAGGTAGAAGACAAAGAAGAAAATCTTAATATTGATTAGGGTTTTGATAATATCATTGTTCTAAAAGAATAATTTTTCTAATAATGAGTTTGGAATATGTTGGCCATGCATTTTCTTTTTTATTATACTCAATAGTAATGGATTTGGTTTCTAATAAAATATGTTCATAATACTCTTGAGTTCTCTTTAGAGCAAAAGGAATCATCCATTCATTCTTTGAAAAATACTTTTGATAAATAATTCTTGAAGCATTTTAAGAGATTTTGCACTATTTATCTCCTGAGTAGATAATATCTTTTCTTAAATACTTTTTTATAATGGAAATATCTGCTTCTTCTAGATACTGTATAAATCTAGAGTTATACGTTATATACTGAGAATCAGGAAAAGTATACTCAAAGTTTTTAACCTGACTTATCATTAGAGCTTTTCCTTGGATAGTCTTTTGAGACTTGCAGGAATTCTCTTGATAAGAAATGTAATAAACAATTGTCTTTGCTATTGATAAATTCTATTTGGAAGTCAAATATGACTAATAAACCTTGCCATCTTGTGAATATTTGTTTTGAAACAATATTCTTTATATCCTTTTGAATAATATCTTTGGCTACTTTACAATCTATTCTTAATAGAAATTCTTTGTTTAAAATATCACTTTGAAATTTATTAATACATGTGATAATAGCTAGCATTTTTTTTAATAGTCAGATACTTATACTGGGTTGAATTCTATAGTCCTGAGATAAAATGAATTAATTGTTCTTTACCTTTTAAATATTTTTGTTTAAAAATACTACCATATCCTATATCAAAAGCATTTGTCTCAACTATCTTATAATAATCAGGATGAACTAAATATAAGCATGAAAGATACTTTACCTTTTCTTTTATATTCTTTACTGCTTTGGTATGGTTTTCTGTCTATTCAGGAGGATTTGTTATTGATCTTTTTTGTAATAATTGCCTATCATATGCTAATTTTTCATAAAAATCTGATACATAATTTAAACATCCTAAAAATCTTTATAATTGAGGTTTATCTGTAAGAACATCTGAAAATTTATCTGCGAAGGCAATAACTCTATTTATTAGTTGGATGGTTCTGTTATTAGTATAGAATCCTAAAAATTTTATATATATTTGAAATATTTTCATTTTTCTTTGATACAATACTAATCCATTTCTTTTTATGGCATCTATAAACATGTTTAAGTGTTTCCGATGTTATTCTGTGGATGAAGAAAATACTAATATATCATCAATATAGACAATTAAAAACTTAGAATAGGTTGCGAATATTTTATTCATGATTATTTGAAATTCTGAAGGAGTATTTTTTAGGCCAAATGGCATAACTCTCCATTCATAATATCCAAAAGGAACTATAAAAGTTGTTTTATACTGGTCTTTTTCTGATATTTGAATTTTCCAATATCCAGATTTCATATCAAATTTTGAGAATACTTTTACATCAACGATTCTGTTTAATAAATCTTTTTCATTAGGTAAAAGATACCTTATCCATTGTAATACTTTATTTAAGGGTTTATAATTTATTACTAGTCTTTGAACTCCTCTTTCTAACTCTGCTACATTTTCTACATAAAAAGTAATACAACTCTAAGGGGATTTACTTGGTTTTATTAATGACTTGTTTAATAAATCATGTATTTCTTTTTGACAATATTCTAATAATCTAGTATTTATTTGACTTGGTCTAACTTTAGTACTGTTAAATTTATCTTTAAATCCAATAATATAAGAGAGAAATACTATTTGTTGCTTTCTATTCCATAAAGTATTTGGAATCTCATAATATACTTCTTTGGATATGCATGAATAAAAATCTTATAATTGTTCTTTAAATATATCTTTATAAAAAATAGTTTCTTTTATATGATATAGGTTTGTTTTATACTGCATTTGGCATAGAAATGTATTCTTATAATCTAAAGTTTGTTTTAATTTTGTGATTAAAGGGGATTCTGGGGGATATATTGCTAATATTATTTTCATTCTTTTTCTATACTTTTCCAAAAAAACGTTGTACAAAAATTCATTATTTTCATATGGCCTCCTGGTCCTGAAAAGCCTGGTGATAAACACATTCATGATAGCGTGATAGGGAGGTGGCAATTCATTGCTGTTAGCAGGCACCGAGACATCCGTGATGTGATTGAATCTAAGCTATCTATACTGTTTAGTAGTACTATTTATTTAATCAAATCATGGAAAATTATTTGGTTTGAAAAATTAGGCGAATATACTCTTAAAAAATATCACATCATATGTAAAAAATAAATAGTCATTTAATCTTGTTCATGTAGGTTTGAAAATTACTAAAAATATGATACGACCGCTTATCTAGGTAGGCGAAACATTCGGGGTAAAACAGATTTTTGGTTACCATGTTGTTGGTTTGAAAATTCACAAGAAACAAGCCTACAGCAATATTATTATTCCTTTTTACTTGCACCATGACGTATAAACCATGGCATTCTGCTCCAACAAAGCCCAATGCTTGGACTTTCATGAACAAACATCACTTCGTTTTTACTTCAGCATGTCACCTCTGTTAGCGACATTCACAACAATCACACCTGATCACATGCCATGCCTGCCGTATGTTAATTTGTGTCCAGGAAATAGTTCGAATTGTCATGTTATTTTGCGGTGGACATCCCAACACCCCCCCACACACACATCAAATTCACATTTTAAATTTTTAATATAGAGTCACATTCTATTCTATCCTTTGTAAATCAATCAATCAGCTATAATTAGAGCCGATGATTTGAAAATGTAAAGATGATCCTGTTAAAATATCCAAATGTCCCAAAAGCTTCGGCTGTGAGCTTATATCATTTTTGAATTCAATGTTGGTGGAACGGATTTGCTTGAAATAGAATTGAGTGAAAAGAAAAAATGATTTAAGCAATAATATAGTAATGTTAGTAATAAAATAAATAAAGTTAAAATAGATAGAAATTAAAGATTGAAAATATAAACAATAATAAAAATTAAGTTACTATACAAAAAGTGCATGTCCAATCTATCTTTAAAATTTGGAATTTTTCATGGAATGGAATCAATTTTATTTGAGTGAATATGTGTAAATTGTAAAGGGCATTTTTACTAGCTGAATTTTTTTTTTTTGGTAAATAAATGTGTCCACTGCTTTTGTCAGGTATGAGATCCTTTGTTGCATAGGATTCTCCTCCATAATATCATGTGCAACAAAAAGACACTAATATAGAGTCTACACATTTGGAATAAATGGGCGGCTAATAGTCCAAGCCAACCTCTTGATTCTGGCCCACGACTGCACTGATGAGGTATATTCATGATTGTTATTTTACAGTTGGCAGGGAAGTCCACCTGCAACTTTGGCTTATGAACCTTTTTTTTTTTTTTTTTTTGGTAAATTTTTAACATCACCAAGCTTCATAACACATAAATATTCATGTGTTAGGAGGGTTTGTTATAGCAAGCAATTTAAACTTGTTTTGATGTTGGAATAAAGAATCCCCTTCGGCTTGCGTGAATGATTTTTTGAAAAGGGAGAAAGGAATGGATGGAAACAAGCATTTGGAGAACTTGAATTCAACTAATCAAGCAAAATTGCTAATTAATCTTATGGGTTTGGTCGGACTAAAGGTATAGTATTTTTAAATTCTAATTAAATGGAAACAAAGATTTAGCTCCCCTGGATTTTGGGTTTAGGCATTGCCTCATGAGAAAGAGAAACCCTCTCCCTACACTACATAGTATATGAGCCCCACCCCACTACATGCATGGATTTCTACAAACTTGAATATATTCATCATTTGGCACGTGAGCTGAGGTGTTGGGTGAGTGTGCGGGTAGGTGGAGTAATGTTTGCCGCCATACTGTTGTCATATTGCATATGTACTCCATTCCCTTTGAGACTTAAAATTATGGTAGACATATTTCCTTACAAATTGAAGTTTGGTGACAGAGGTCTAATTTTCCCAATAAAAATGTTACTAACCTCATAATTTTTATTGAGTGCAGAAAATTAATTAATTATTATAATAGTGGAATAAAAAATATATTTTATTTCTTTATATTTAATAAAATATTAGTTTCCAATGGTTATGATAGAAGATATATAGACCTTTGCTTATGTACTTAAATATGAGTATACACCAAACTCACATACACCATCGACTAGCCTTGGGGTACCCTGGTTCCCTCACTTAGGTTGTAGGGTGCTCTCATTCCAATGCTTTAAGAGAATGAATGTGCAGATTTGTTTGTGTACACAGTATATATGGTAGGTACCTTAGACTGTGTTGATTGATAATCCTAATTGCCTAAGTTGTTAATTAA
Source organism: Pouteria campechiana (assembly GCA_036873735.1). NCBI lineage: Eukaryota > Viridiplantae > Streptophyta > Magnoliopsida > Ericales > Sapotaceae > Pouteria > Pouteria campechiana. The sequence continues at coordinate 7,928 of JAYJMB010014088.1, forward strand.
CAAATTATGAAGTTGCATTGTAGACATCGTTTTAAATTGTCAACCTTGTAGGTGGAATATTACCATAAACATACAACTCTATAAATTGAGCTCACACAGACTTAGAAACTCTCGTCAAAGATTCAAAGGAATGCAATATTATGTCTCCAAATGTCTAGATTGGTTGAAAGCTCGAATATAGCCTTTAAGGTGGAATTTACACAACTCAAGGAATTTACACAACTCAACTATAAATCTGAATGGATGGTTAAAGGTGGGTTGGTTGGCCCTTAGTAATTTTTTGTCATTTTCTACAATTGATCAGTCTTGACAACTTTTACCTTTCTGAATTAGACTTAACTTATCTTGACAGATTTGAAAGTGTATGGTCAGATGATCTTTTGAATATCTACTAAATTTGATAAAGTTGATATAGCTTGATAGAGCTAGACTTATATTGACAGAGCTTTTCAATGTGATATGGTTACCAAACTTGATGGACATTGACGTCGATAACACTAACCGACCTATGAAGTCATCCAACCATGTTCCAAAAGCTAATTTTTGCCTATGAGTGTAAATAAGCCATTGTAGGCTATCCAATGGTTTTGATGTACCCTAATTTCAAAGAAGCTCAAATTTGGATTAAATTATTGAATGTAAGCTTAGTTGACAGGACCTGACTGACATAGGTCTTGAATAGATCTGTTTGGCACAGTTCTAACTTGATGGGCTTGATGGACAAGAGATGATATTGACAGGGCTTGATAGACTTAACCATCCTTAACTCGATGGGCTCGAAAATATTTTCTATAAAAAAGGTTATGGCGCAAAAATTAATTATCATTGATTAGTATAATTTATTTATTATACTTAGATACTTGGATAAAGGAAGATTATGTACCCTAATGAGTTAGATGTAAGCCCTTTACAAGCCCATTTCCAAGTTGATGGTGATTGAGACGTGTTGGTACCTTTAGAGAGGTTCAACCCAAAAGGGGAGGGGTGAATTAGGTTTATAAAAAAATCTAATAATTATGCCCCTTCAAGCATTACTTCCCTCTTAGCAATTCAACAAATATAATAATGCAAGTAGAAAAGGCAATTATACAAAAGACAAGGATTTTTATAATGGTTTTAGATACCTTCTCGACTCTACTCTTCCAAGTACTTTCCTTAGTGACTTGGGTTTCACTAGTTCAGCAAAAAAAATACAATTTAATACACACTACACTCATCTTGATTCCAACTTAAGGGGACATGACCAGCTCAAGGGGGCATGAATATACTCTAGCAAATTAATTATAAGACACCTCTTTAATAATCAATATTGCTCTTCTTGAACTTGGCCTCTAATATCAAATCAAGGTAAAACAAGTAAAACAATGAAAGAAAAATTTTACAATTTATTGAGTACTTTAAATGTTCCATAGGGGAAGACTTTGAGGACGATTCTAGCTCACTTTGAGTGCAGTTATTACTTCCTAAGAAGTAGTTGAGGGCCTTTAATGACAAACTTGAAAATTGAATGCTTGAAGGCTTACAGGGTTTGTTGCTTGTGAGTGAATGAAAGTTTAATTACTCTCTTAATGCTTTCAATAACTCTAAAGACGTCCCAAGTAACTCCTTTTTATAATTGATTCAAAATCCAGCTATTGGAGAGAGGTAAGAGTGCATTAAATGCGAGGTAACTGTCAGGATTATTTTATATAATTTTGATGATAACAAAACTTATATTAAGATAAAATAATATGTATACTTAAATCATTAACAATCATATGCATAATTATGATTTGATAAATGTTAATTAATAATATAAAAATATACATAATCATAAATATTTAATTATGCAAGCATACATCTTTTACTTCATGGTGCTCTTAATCTTAATTATCTTTCTTTAATGTGTAAATTTGTTGCATCATATTTAGCACCATACTTTATTAAGTATCTATATTATGTGCTTCAAAAGATATGTATATTATCCTTGCTCTACAAGATGTTAAAATCATACAAGGATATATATACATTCTGATTATATAATGCTAACAACGTAGTAAGTGCTGAAAACTTCTAAGTGCAAGATCATAATTGTCTACAACTAACTGCCGCAACTAATTGCTATGTTTAAAAAGTTGAGGATCACAGAAAAAGAAGAAAAAGAAAATAAGGCTTCGAAGACAAGCTACAAGGAGCTTGCTTTGTCTATTAAATCCAAAGAGAAACTTCCACAAACAAATATAATGACAAACAGTTGAAGATGTAGCCATGGTTAGGGAGCATAAAGTTATTCGAGAAATTCAAACTATCAATTGGTGAGAGTTTGTCTGAGTTAAAGTAAGGAATAATCTCTTCAAGGGTTCAAACAAATGAAGAAAGACAAAGTAAGAAAGAGTTGAAGAATAAAAAGGATTAAGCCAAAACCTTTCACAAATCTTTACAAACCTAGGCCAAGAACTCTAACTTTCAAATATCATTAAAAAGCTTCATCTTCTTATCCATTCACGGCCTACTTTAAATACATCCAGGGAAAATTCTTTGTGCTACAAGAAACTTTGTCTAACCAGCAAAGCTAGAAGAAAGAATTTGCCAGAGGATTAAAAGGCAAGCTGTAAAAGACAAAGTAGAGCAACTTCGTGTAAGCAATGACAAACAATCAAGAATGAAGTAAGAAAGAAGTTGCATAAATGAACTCCATTTATTGTAAAACAAATAAGGAATTTGACTTTGTTTGCAGGATCAAATTCATCTGTTACTTACTATAGATGAAGTAGAAGTAGCATAGTGAGCATAGACGAAGCTGCATAGATAAAATCATGGCTTGGACAAAGTGAACTTCAATGCACATGCACATTCATCTGTGACTTACTACAGACAAATCAATAGACAAAGTATATAACTTAATTCATCTACAACTTACTATAAACAAACCTATAGACTAAGTACAAGCCTAATTAGTCCAAGACAAAGTAAAGCAGAGTTCGTCTGTCATTTATAACAAACGAATGGGAAACAAAAGAATAGCATCATATTTTATCTATTCGAATTGACAAAGCAGAGTTTGTTTGTTACTTACAGTGGACGAATATGGAACAAAAGAATAACATCATACTTCATCTATTCAAGCAGACAAAGCAGAGTCTGTCTGTCGATCAGTTTGATTTTGTCTATGACACTAGAGTTCATCTGTTATTTACAAAAGACAAATCACAACTCACGAAGGATCGACTAACAGACAAACTAATTGGAAAATTCATCTAAAACTTATGATAGAAAAAAGCAAAGAGGGAGAGGTTGTGACTTGTCCAAGGAAATTTAATTTATGTAACATGTATCTAAATGACATCTGCACTTGTGCCTTCATCGTGTAGACTCATTTCAGTCACCATTTTCGGCAACAAAAGGTGCTGCAAGTTTTCTAGTTGTGTCAAGTCAAAATGAGAAAAGACATTTCAGTAATAACTCATCTTCCTCTCTATAAAAGAACGGTAATGCAGCAGCTTGAGAAAAGTCAAAAGGCATTCATTCCAACAGCAAAAATTTCAATGGTCTTCTTTATTCATTGTTACTCTCATTTCTATATTCAACAAAACCCATTTTCTCCAACGATAAAAATTATGAAGAAGCTATTTAAGGAGAAGAGGTGGAACAATTTAAGGTGGTGAAGGAACACTCTTCAAATGAGCTAAACCTTATGTAGATCCTTACACTCATGGCCACAAGCTTAACCTTCAGTTATCTTTAATCAGCTTTAACCTTTAGATCATTAAGACTATTTTTTTTACATTTTGAGAAGATCTTTTTGTTTTACTAGAGCTGTAAAAGATTTCATCTTCCCTCGTGCTTCACTTTAACACTTTATAAAGTGTATTAGTTTTCTGGTTAATCTGAAAACCAGAGAATTGTTGGTGATCTCTGAAAAACTATCAAGTTTACTGGTGTTCAAAACCAGTGAGTTTCCTAGTGAGCACATGAAAACTAGAAGAGTGTTGAGAGCACTATATTTATGCCCCCTAGAGCTGAAATCTAGAAGAGTGTTGGAAATATTGTTTACACCCCTTAAAGCTAGAAACTAGAAGAGTACCAGGAGCACTTTTGTATTTCTATTATATGAGATGTAGTGGAACCTAAGGCATAATGAGTATATGCTCTTGGAAGAGTGGATGTAGGGACGAGGTTTCCGAACAATTATAAAAATTGTATTATTTGTATGTGTTTGTTTATTTACTTTATCTTTCATGCACTTTACTATTTTATCATTTATTTTATATTACAGCACATACAAGCACAAAAAGAGGAAAATGGTTCAATGGGGGTTAACCAGTAAATTTCATATACCCAATTACCCATTCCCTCTTAGGTTAAGCCATGTTGTGGGACTCTATAGTAACATTTGATTTCTTTAACCGTTGGAATTAGCAAGTGGATTGCAGGAGCCTACAGTAACCGGTTGCAGTTGGCGGGTGATATGGCAAGTGGTATGAGATACCAATTGTAGTCGAAACCCTAGCCTTCTTCAAGAACCCATGCTACTACCCATCGGCAGGCGTATTGGCAGAGGTGGTATGCACAAGCAGTATGGGCTTGCTAGGCACTTCTTGAATAAGAGTAGTAGGCGGAATATGATGGTGCCTCCAGCTTTTACTGTGGGATCACAGGCACTACTCACAAGAGCCTATGATGATATTACAAACGTCTAGGGAGAACACTTTCTTCCAGGATGTTGTAGGCGGTTTTTAGCAGAAGCTGTGGCATAGGCGATAGGTGCAGGCAGCTGCACTATGCGACTGCTATCTTGCACTCACATTTTGTACTTTAATTTTTTCATAAGTTATTGGTTATTCTCACTGAAACCTTTATGAGTTTGTAATCATCAAGGCATGGACTAACTCATATGATTTGCAACTTAGGGCATTCACAATCTCTCCCTTTTTTATGATGGACAAAACTCATATGTTTTTTTAAACATATGACTTTCAATTTTGAAATAAATAGGTATTGAATATCTTTACAACATAAAGAATATCATTACAATTCTTAGCTAATATTTTCAAACCATGAAGATAGTTATAGAAAATCTAACTTGGAATGAAATTCCAATTCGAGACCTTAAACTATTAAGTTTCCCAAATAGGCTTGATAGATGCCTTGGGACTATAATTTGCTTTATGACAAGAACAAAGATTACAAATCATTTATCCATTATGATCTATATCATGAATTCAAATTTTCAATGTATATAAATCTAGGATTAATAAATTTCAGTTTAGTATATGCATGTGAAAGTGTCATACCAAATAGTTATGAAAACCCAAATCGATTAGTGCATTTAAGCCGTAATGATGAGTATTATCAAACCAAGTAACATAGAATACAATTGAGCCTCTCTACATGGTCACAAAACAAAAATACATCCATCCCTACTACATGGCCACTCAAACAGTCTAAGAAAAATTATTTACTCCTCCCCCTTTTTGTTAATCAATAGGTTGGGAAGGAAGAGGCATAGGCTGAGGGTTAGCTATCTCCCCTTGAGAGGTAGCAATCTCCCCTTGAATTGGTGGTGCAATAGCTAACTCAACAAAGGTAAAAGTGGGCTCAAAGGCATGATTTGGAGTGGAAATATGGGATGAAGGTGTTGGAACTGAGGTGCTAGGAGAGATGATGCCAAAGTGTGAGAGAAGAAGATCAATCTTCTTCCCAAGTGAATGCTCAAGTCGACTTTGATCCAATCAAATTTGAGTTCTCTCAGTTGTCTAACCTCATATGTAAGCCTAGCAAATGTAGAAGATGGGTGTGATAGTGACGATGCTATAGATGGGGCATGTGATGAAGAGGAGGCCTACTCTGTAGGGGCTCTTCTGCGGTATCTACTCTCTGTCTCTCATCCTCCTCCTCCCCTTGGAGGTTGCTCTATCTATTCTATCTCTATCTTCCTCTTCCTCACTAGTCTCCTCATCATCAAACATCTCTCTTCTAAGTGTCTCTTCCATTTCAACTCTATATTGGGCCTCAATAACATGTATTCTTTTGAGCATAATATCTCCACCCAATCCTTTTTCTATATGGACAAAGCAAGAGTAGATTCTCCCATTGTGAGAACAGAGAAGTACTCAAACACCTTGGTTAGCCATATTCTATGTGGAACAACATGATTGATCCTTTGTTGCATGTAACCAAAGGCATTGAAGATTAATCATGGCAGATTCACATATTTGTAATTTTAGAATATGTATAATATCTTGGCCTTAGAGATTATGGCTTACTCTGTTCCTCCCAGCTTTGGGACTATCATATTTTCCATGATCTTTATTAGCATTCTCACTTCTATTGATAGGTTTTTTGTCCTCATATACCGATGAGTATGATCATATGTGATTCCAAAGGTTCCTATGGATAAGGCATTGAAATATTCCTCATTCTTCATGATTGGTTCCTCCTCATTGGATGGTACCCCATGTATCTACCAAACTTGATGTTTATACATTTTGCTATTGAGTAGTGTTCATTGGGATTCCAATTAAAGAAAAATATTAACATTGGCTCATGAAAGATGAGTGCATCATACTCTAATAACTTGCTCTATCCTTAGTAGTTTATCATTGCCCAAATATCAGATTTACGCCTATTTAGGAAGTTGAAATTAATTTTTCTGGGCACATGCACTGGCCTCTCAAGCATGGTAGTATAGAAATTGTATTTCCTCCATTCAATGGCAAAATAATAGTCAGGTAGATCTCTTGGATCAAATTTAAACTTGGGAACCTTTTTCTCATCCACTGTTTCTTGGTAATGATTTCAAGTCAAACATCTTAATATTTTCACTACCTTCTATTCTTTCACCCATTTGAACTTCTGCCATGTCTTTTTCATTGTGATTAAGAGATTGAGTGGGATAGCCACTTGCAAAGCCAACTCACTTGGACTCTGTGGAGACTCTAGGAGTGGCTCATCTTGAAGATGATGCTCCATCACATGTCTTAGGGCATTTTACCCCTAGTTGGGGTTTGGAGACTACTGCCTTAGGTGCTATGATGGGTAATGGAGTGTTTGAAGTGAAAGGAATGGGCTAGGGTAAGGGAATTATATGAATATTTGAATGGATTGAAGTTCCAAGGGAGTTGGGACTGTAGGAGGAAAGAATAAATGAAATGGGAAATGAATCGGCACAAAGAGGTATAACCCCTTTTCGAATCGACAAGTGCCTCTGAAGTAAGCGCTTGGAACCATTGGTGCCTAAGGTATAAGCGACTCAACTGCTACCAATGTATTTTTCTTTTGTTCTTCATTTTCCTATTCTCTAATTTCTTCCCCAATAGCATAACAATTCATTACAACTTATAACAAACAACACACTTTATTTAATTTTGCAGATGAGTTAAAATACATAGTTTATTTCATATTTGATAATGCATGTTGCTAGGTGTTGGTGTTTATCATTCCTATTTCTCTTCTAATTTTGTAGAAGTTCTTTGGTAATAATGGTTTAGTAAAGATCTATACAAGTTATGCATCAGTAGGGATATATTCTAAACATACATTATACTTTTCTACATGGTCCCTAATAAAATGATGTCTTATCTCAATATGCTTAGTGTGTGAATGTAGCACTAAATTTTTTATTAAGCATATTGCATTAGTATTATCACATCTTATAGGAATGTCTTTGTAAATTAGACTGCAGTCTAAAAGTTGTTGTCTCATCCAAAGCAATTGTGCCCAACAACTCTTAACTACAATATATTCAACTTCTGCAATGGAGATAGCTAGACTAGTTTGTTTCCTTGAAAACTAAAAAACCAACATGTTTCCAAGGAATTGACATGTCCCACTTATGCTCCTCTTATCAACTTTGTATCCTGTAAAGTTAACATACGAGTATCCAATAAATCTAAAGGTACATTCTTTTGGATAATAGAGCCCTAGACTTGGTATATCAACTAGGTACCTATAAATCCTATTTATTGTAGTTAGGTATGACTCTTTCATGATAAAAATCTACCACACAAGTATACATTGAAGAGAATATCTGGTCTAGATGTAGTTAAGTACAAAAGGGAACCAATCATACCATGAAAAAGTTTTTGGATCTACTAGTTTACCCTTATCATCCTTGTCTAACTTGGTTGAGGTGCTCATTAGAGTATTTGCCATTTTGAATTCTTCCATCTTGAACTTTTTGAGCATGTTTCTCATGTACTTGGACTGACATATGGAAATTCCATCTTCTTTTTGATTGATTTGCAATCCAAGGTAGTAATTTAGGTCCCCCATCATGCTTATTTCAAACTCAGCTTGCATGATCTTAGAAAATTCTTGGTAAAGAGCTTTATTAGTCAAACCAAAAATGATATTATCTACATAAACTCAAACAATCAAGACATCCATGCCATCATTTTTTATGAACAATGTAGTATCAACCTTTTCTCTTTTGAACTTATGATCATTAAGGAACTTAATTAGGCTTTCATACCAAGCTTAGGAGCTTGTCTCAATCCATACAATGCTTTGATAAGTTTATACACATAATTTGGTTGACCATCAAGTTCAAATCCAAGAGGTTGTTCTACATAAACCTCCTCATTTAGATACCCATTAAGGAATACATTTTTCACATCCATTTGGAATAGTTTGAAATTCATGTGTTGCAAATGCAAGTAGCATCCTTATGGTTTCTAGTCTTGCAGGCATAAGATTCCTCAAAGTCAATTGTCTTTTCTTAGAAATACCCCTTAGTCATAGTTGTTAAAGGTGTAAGGTACATTAAGGCACGAAGGGGTCCTTGAGCCTAGGCGTAAGGCACATAAGTGAGGTGTGAGCCCAAGTGAAGCAAGGCACACATTGAATAAAATCATAAAGATATTTATAATATGTTGCATATTTACAAATCAAATTTAAAGAATTAACTTCACTAAAAAAAAAGAAAGAAAGTATATAAAAATTACATTATATACATTCAAAAAGTAAAGGATAAATTAGAGTTTTACATTTCTTTCCCATTGTCTCTAAATAGGATTTCAATTAAAGACTTTATGAAGGTTGCCTATAGCCTAATGACTTAACCTATTTAAGTGAATTTCAAGAAATATAAGATTTCAATGAAGCAAAATAGCCTTTTATCACATGGTCAAATATTATGAATAGAGAACACACAACCATGTGGGTCCCAATCTTATAAATAGATAGTGTAAAATGTACCAATTTTGGCAACTTAATGATTGAAGAGGGTTAGTACGAAAATAGAAAGGGGTGTAATGCATTCAAAAGTTAAAATAGACTTTCTGGCCTTATTCTAAAGCACTAAGATTCACCAAGTTCCAAAGAACATCCCAAATGGGTTGCTTACGTTGTCAGCCATATGTCATTCACACTGGCAGCAAGGTGGCCTCATCTTGCTTTGTAAAATTCCATCCAAACCATGGAATCTAAGCTCCGATTCAAGATAGAGGTAAGGCCTATTGTCTCAGAAAAAGTTCCATGATTTGGGCTTTACTTGTACATTGTTTGTTGGATTGGACACATACAGGAGAATGCATTTTCCAAAAGTTTTATCTCATAATGCTTATTTAAATTATGAAACTTCTTGAACATTATGTTTGTGTTTTGGGTTTTAATTAGTCTATTATGAGTTTTGTTGTGATGAATGCTGAATTTCATGACGTACTATTCTGGATAGTAATAGCAACTTTTGAGCCAGCATGCCGACTAGATAATTCATTCATAATTAGCTTTAATCTTGATTATTGCATGTAACCATCCCACCTAACTAGACAAGCCAATCCATTATTATTGTCATCTCACACTTTTACTCTTTAAATGATGTGTGGTCAAAGCTTTTTGTTCTAAAAGCAAAGATATTTGGATGAACTCGTTAATGGCCACACACCTAGCTTTGCCCTGTATTTTGTTTGATCCTTATTTGTAGAATTTTATAAAAAAAAATTATGGCAAAATTATGGAAAGCTTCTCCTATGTTCTAGTATGAAAGTGCTATAATGCTATTGATGGTTGGAAAATGGAGAAATTCACATGTTGGGCTTTTCAAAAGTTAGCGATGAAAAAGATAGAGCTGATTGTAAAAGCAAATAGAATTAATCAAGAATATAAAACCTCACTTGGTTAAGCATACAAGGATAGTAAAGTATCAAAAGGAAGGAATGGTGTCAATACATTTCAATGAGTGGACTTTAGTGTTTAGTGAATGGTTTTAACTATACACTTGATGGCAATTCAAGCTAACTTTAAGTGCACTAAAAATGAGGAAAATGGGAATTTGATCTTGAGATACCATGTGGGGGCAAGGTGCATAACCAATCCACTAACATGGACATTTCAACTCTAATTCATCAGACATTTGGTGGTTATTATTTCAGTTAGATGTTTAAGATGAAATTGGAACAACAACAATGCCAAAGGAGTTACTCCAATTTTGCAGATGGTTCATTTCTTTTCATGTGTGTCATCACTATCCTATCATTGTATTTCTACATGTGCATGGATTCTCATTTTTTGCAACTTCAAGTTGAAAATTAAAAATCCTATCCTCCTACCTTGGATTTTTTTTTCCTCGTTTGGAAAATCTGGTGTCTTTTTTTAAGACATATGGAGAAAGTTTCTTCAATTATTGCTAAAGGCAGATCAACATACTCATTTTGTAGCAAGATTTGATGATTTTCTTACTTATCTTAGCTGGTCCTTTCCCTTTGTTTTATTATTTTTTATCAGCAAAGCTTTTAATGTTGGATCTCAATTTTTTAAGAATTCTTCTTCTACTACTCTAGTGCCTTTTTAATTAAATTTTTGGTACTAATCTAGGCAATAAAAAAGGTGAAGAAGTTGATGAGTTACAGCAGGTACTTATGACAGGTTGCCTAATAGATGTTTCTCTTGGTAAAGCTAAACTGGATTAGTTTTGTCGAGCTTCTAGGATAGTTCTAAATGACTAAGTAACCAACTATTGTCTGATTCTTTATCTCTTTGCTGGAACTAATCTCACAAGAGGTAGATAAATGACAAATTGGATGCTTAAACTAATGTATTTGGTGACTAAAATTATGGCAACGAGAGCTGTAGTTTGGAGCACCAGCATCTTGGCAGCAATTGGTAAAGCGGCCAATTTGTCCTAGCCTTGGTGTATCTTTTTGTTATATTCACTATTCTTATTTAGTGATTTATTCACTAACAAAAGCAAAAAGGTAAGGTTCTGTTTCTGTTCATGCATGGTGTTATGATTCATGAAATGTCAAGTTAAAACTCTTGTCTAACCTGGTTTTGACTTTACCCTCTACAGCTTTAGACTCTAGTTGCTTATCCAAAAGTGAATTACATGATGCCAAAGTTTTTCCTGTAAAACTTATGAAGGTGAATTTTCCTGTAACTAAACTCCACAGATTTTTTTATCCCTTTAATAATATCAAATTGAAACCCAAGGTTCTCTAAATTCAAACTTATCATTTGATTTGCAAACTTATATTTGTGTTTCAATGTTCTCCATGTTTGCTTCAGGAAAGCGACGGCTCTAGGGCCATTTTGGATCCAGAGAAAGTGGTGTTCTTGATCCCCCATGATGTTAATTGTTGATTATCTAGTTGGAAATTTGATAAAACATTGACCAATTATTAACTCATGATTAATTCTACAGATTATCAAGTCCATAGCACCTTCAATTTATGGCCATGAAGACATTAAAACTACATTTGCTCTTGCCATGTTTGGAGGCCAAGAAAAAATGTGAAAGGGAAACATCGATTGAGAGGGTACATTAATGTTCTCCTACTTGGGAATCTAGGCATAGGAAAATCATAGTTCCTGAAGTAAGTATCACATAGCTTGAAACCTGCTGCTCTTTACCATGAATTATCGATTATTTGAAGCCCATGAAAGTGCCCTGAAATCACATATTTACAAACATGTTGGATATATGAGCCCTGCTAAAGTAACTTCAGGAAATGCATGATTTTAAATGAAATTGGACTACTTAGGTTCTACATTTGTAGAGTTTGATCATGATGTCACAAGATGGGCAATTGACTAGTCAAGTTCCTAGAAGCAAGTTCTGGTTCCCGTAGGATGGCTTAACCCAAGAGAGGATGGGTGAATTAGGTAAATAAAAATTTGTTGCTTAGCCTCTTTTGTATCATTTCCCTTTTTTATGCTTGTGTGTAGTGTGATGTAAAGTGAATAATAAAAATAATAAAATGCATGAAGAATAAAATAGATAAGCAAACACAGGTACATAGACAAGATGATTTTTGTAGTGGTTCAGGACCCCGTCCCTACATCCACTCTTCCAAGAGCACACACTCATTATGTCTTGGGTTCTATTATATTCTATATAATGAAAATATAATAGTGCTCCCAGCACTCTTCTAAATTCTAGCTCTAGGAGGCGTAAACAAGTGTTCCCAATACTTTTTTGGATTTCAGCTCTCAGGGGCATAAACATAGTGCTCCTAGCACTCTTCTAGTTTTCACGAGCTCACTAGGAAACTCACCAGTTTCAAAGATTACTAGCAAACTTATTAGTTTTCTAGAGCTCACCAACAACTGTCTGGTTTCAAGTTTACCAAAAAACTTATATGCTTTTATATAGTGTTTCTTTCAAGCACAAGGGAAGATTTGATCTCTTCTATAGCTCTAATAATATATAAAGATCTTCCCAAAATGTAAAGATAATGACCATATAGTTATGCAAATTGAAGCTCATGAAAGATTAATGATGATTTAAGCTCTTGGCCATAGGTAGAAGAATTTATATAAGGTTAAGCTCATTTGAAATGTCTTCCTTCACCACCTTTTAATCGTCCTACATTTTCTCCTTAAATAGCTTCTTCATACTTTAGAACATTGGAGAAGATGGGTTCCATTGAATGCAGAAATAAAAGCAGCATTGAATAAATGAGACCGTTTGAATTTTCTTCCGTTGAAGTTTAGGCCATTTTGATTTGTCTGGAATTGCTGCATCACCGTATAGAGAGGAGGGTGAGCTATGTTAAAATGTATTCCTTGTTTAACTTATCACAGCTTTGAAAAACCTACAACGTTGTTTGTTGCCGAAAATGGTGACTGATATAAGTTTACATAATGACAGCTCAAGTGCAGATGTCATTTGAATGCTAGTCATATAAATCAATTTTTCTCTGACAAGTCACGACCTCTCTCTATCTACATTGTCTATCATAAGTTGCAGATGAATTCTTTCATAGGTTTGTCTGCCAGTTGAACTTCCACAAGAGTGATTTGTCTGTTGCAACTAGCAAACAAACATTGAATGGCGTAGATGAAGTCAAACTGACTGATAGACAAACTTTACTTTGTCTGCCTGAATTCCTCCATGAGATTTGTCTGTTGGTTGATCCTTCATATATGTGCTTTGTTTGTTATAAATAACAGATTAATTCTTGGTGGCACTGATGAAGTCAATCTGATCGATTGACAAACTCTCCTTATATGAACAGACAAAGTGTGATGTTCTTCATTTGTCTATTGAAGGTGGTAGACAAAGTTTACTTTGTCTTACCCAAACAAACGAAGTATATTATTCTTATTTTATTTCTTATTGTTTGTTGGAAGTGGAAGACAAAGCTTGTTTTATCTTGCTCTAATAGATGAAGTGTAGTATGCGTCAGACGAAGTGTAGTATTCGTCTTATGTAAATGATAGATGAACTATGTTATGCTTTGTCTTAGATGAAATACTTTGCACGTCGCATGGGTTTGTCTTTTGTAAGTTGTAGACGATCGTGCCTTTATCTGTTGAAGTCCATTTTTTGTCTAAGCAATTCTTTGTCTATTTAACTTTGTCTATACTCACTGTGCAGCTTCTACTTTGTCTTTTGCTTTTGTTGATGTTTTATCTGTAGTAAATAATAGATGAATCTTGATCCGCAGACGAAGTGAAGTTCTTCAACTATTCTACATGCTTCGAGCAATAGAAAGGGTTTGTTCTTGCAACTTCTTTCTTTCTTCAACCTTCATTTGTCTGTCATGGCTTAGCTGATGCACTCCTTTATCTATTCATGTTGCCTTTTTATTCTCAGACTAATCCATTCTCCTAGCTTTGTTGATCAAACAAAGTTTTTCTTTCTTTGTACATGATTGTCTGGGCAGCAATTTCTTCTTTCTTCCTTTGTTTGAGTATTTGATGGATCTTCTTCTTCTTTCTTTATCTTAGACCACCTTTGTCTGATCGGTGTAGATAGTTCAAACTTTTTGAACAACTTTATGCTTCTTCAACCATGGCTTCATCTTCAACTTCTTTGCCTTGTATTCATCTGTTGAAATTTTCTCATTATATTCAACAGACAACACAAGCTTGTTGTAACGCATCTTTAAAGCCTTATTTTTCTCCTATTACTTTTGTACATAGAAGCTTATCTTAGACAATACAACTTTTCTTGTTGCTTGTTTCAAACCTTTTATTTTCTTCTTTTTCCACAATTCTCATCAATTCAGCCCCTTTGGAACGTAGCAGATAGTTGTGACAGTTTGTTTTAAATGGTCATGCTTCTACACTTGAACTTTTCTGCACTTGCTACATTATTAGCTTTCATATTCATTAACATAATATATTTTATCTTCATATGATTTAATCATATTATAAATCAAGGATAGTATACATCTCTATTAAATGCATAATGTGAAAGCTTAAATAATTATGGTGCTTAGTATGTTTTGACAAATTTATGCAGTAAAAAATAATTATTGTTACGCGCACCATAAGGTGAAGATTATATGCTTGAGTAATTAAACATTCATGATTATATATTTATATTAATTAATTTTTATCAATTCATAATCATATATATGATTGTTAGAGATTTTAAGTATACAAACTTCTTACAAGTTTTGTTATCATTAAAATTATATACAATAATGCTGACAGCAAGAACCTACACTTGAAATTTCTGTGCAGTTATGTTGAAAAGACAGGCCAAAGGGCTATTTATACTAATGGAAAAGGAGCTTCTATTGTGGGGCTTACAACAGTAGTGCATAAGGACCTCGTCACAAGGGAATGAACTCTTGAAGGAGGGGCCCTTGTCCTTGCTGACAGAGGCATCTGTCTTCTTAATGAGTTTTACAAAATGAATGATCAAGATAGGTAAGAGAATTTCCCACTTATTGTGAATGAATGATCAATTATTTCTTGGTTTGGTATCCTTTGTGTTGTCAAGGTCAGATTTCTTGCTTGGTAGTTCATCAATTACACAATTTTCAATAGTAAATGTTTTTGGTGGGCTTGAAAAATCAATCGCACATAGGACATAGTTGATCCAATCACCGATGAAATGCTTGAAAACTTTGTCATGGATAGCCATTTCAAGTCCCAACCAAAAGGAGCCAATTTGGATGACAGGTCAGTAGGTAACTCTCAAGATGATTTTCTAGCCTATGTCAAGCCAAGCAAATTTAGATTCTTTTACAGCATTATTTTTCTTACTAAGCATAATTTTCTCCCTTCTGCTTAGGTGCTCATCACATAAATTTGCATGTTGCAACAGATGAGGATACAGATTAGCTTGTACTATGAAGTAAATCAGAAATAGACCTAATGAAGGGCTGGATAGATGACGATCAAGGGCTTGGACATATAGAATGAGCTTCTGTAACTTTCTGTTGTCTCAAGAAAGATTGAATTTTTCAGAGGTAGGACTTAGAAAGACTCTAGATAGTCTATGAATGTTGAAATTCATGTTGCATTATTTGATTATAGCATCATACTGGTGAGATTTTGCTAGTTATGCCTAATAGGGTTCTTATTTTACTCAACTAACCAGAAGTACAAATTTGTTCTATCTTTCGATGTAGTCTTCTTGTTAGGTTTTACCCCATAATGAAATATACCATGCTAGTGAGGGTGTGTTAGGCATCTTGTAGAGATATGGGTGTTGACTTTGAATGCTTTCATTGACAAACCTACATACAATTATATATAATTATATTTATATAATTATATATAATTATTATCTTGCATATAATGATTAAAGACAACCCAATGCTGCCTTGTATATAATAATTATAAGCAACCCAATGTTTCTTTACATATAATAATTATAAGCAACCAAATGTTGTCTGAGATATAATAATTATAAGCAACCCAGTGTTTCTTTGCATATAATAATTAAAAGCAACTAAACATTGCCTTACATATATTGATTATAAGCAACCAAACATTACCTTTCATATAATAATTATAGGCAACCAAACATTTCCTTACACATAATGATTAGAAACAACAAAATATTAATTTGGTTGTCAATGCACATATGCCAAGGGGCATTTGCAACCAAATTGTAAAGATTTTATTTGGATGTAAATACTTTTTAACAAAGAAATTTAACATTGTTGCAACAAAATATTTAGATGTCAAAAGTCTAATTTCTTATAGTGTTTGATGGTAAATGATACATTTATTCAAATGTGAGCTCAAGCACATATAATGGATCAAAATTCACATAGGATCTACATAAGAATCTATTCTTAGCTAAGCCCTTTATGTACATGCCATGACTAACAATTGTAATATCCAAGTAGTCCTCTAATAAGGGCAGGGTCAAGTTGGTTCATTGGTCAGATGCACCACAATAGTCTATGCTCCTTTGAACAACATAATCTCTAAGATATAGACTTGGTATAAAATTTTAATTACTTATCTGTGGGTTAGGTTGGGTCAAGCGAGTTTCAACATGGTTAACCTGACCCAATTTACAATTCAAGTCATATTTTGCTAACCCGACTCACCCCAAGCAGCTAAAAGAGTTGTCCTAACTCAATGTAAGTCTGAATCAACTTTAACCAATTTGCACCCTTAATATAGATAGACACTAGAATTAGAATTTAACTAAATAAATATCCCTTAACGGTCAAATTCGTTAAACTATGTAGCCCTCGTCAATAGCCCTCCTCAATAGGATCATGACCCTTAAGTGGAGACACCATTAAGGAATTATGCTTGACTTGATTGTAATGGCCAATGGAATTAGGGTTGTAAGTCAAGACTGGTTCAATCTGAACCTCACCGCCCAACCACGCATCTACTTAGGGTTAGGGGCGGGAAGGGGGTCGAGCAACCCGCTCCAACCCAACCTGAACCTACATCCCTTCATTAAAAATAAAATAAAAATAAAAATATACCCTAGGAATAGTGGTATGACCGCGTGGGGTTGATCCTTCCATTCAACTCTAGCACATGTGAAAAGAAATTGATTGACATTTTGGAAATACCACAAATCAACTACTTCCAATCATCCATTCAAAATTATCCATCAAATGTAGAACTGATCTAAAATGATCTAAAGTTAAATTTGAGACATGGCTTTCTTTTTTATTTTTTTATTTTTCTTTTTTTTGGTTTTAAACCTTTTTACATTTAAAATATATTTGAGAATAGGAAAAGATGAGAAAAAGTAAATTTTGGAAAGAAGAATGATTCTGAGGTCAAGGATAATGATTTAAAATAAAATCAATAAAGAGGAAATAAATAAGCATTTTAGATGAAAAGATAAGTGGTAATAATTGAAAACAAAGATAATCACTGAGAAACATAAAATTATTAGGATAGTCAAATGATAAATTCATCATAAGAGGGTAAAAACAAAGAAAAATATTTTTTTAAGAAGATGAAAATGAAAAATGCAAATAATGTCGTAGAATATTAAATCAATCATGAAATGAATAAAAATAAAATAAATAAAGAATACTAATAAAGATATAGATAATAGTAAAATAAGAAAAGACTATTAAAGTAAGTTGGAATAGATAAATATAATATCAATTTATTATTTACACTTGTAAAGCATTTATGTCACCAATGGTTGGTAAGTAGGTAGACGTGAAGATCTTGTATAGTAAATAGATACAGTTGAAGAGGATGCAATTATTATAACAATTTTAATGTCATTAAATGTCTAAAGAAATATAAATTGATAGATGTTCGGTGCTAATCGCGTGGTTACTGCTGTGTAAATAGAATTCTTCATTTTTATTTTTTTCTTTTGAAATTTCTTTGTTATTGCTTTTGAGACTTTATCAACTACTCCAACCTATTCATAGCTTTAGAAAAAGAAAAAAAAAAAAAAAAAGCAGTGTTAAATCCACCCAAGAAGAGCATGCTACCATCTTAGAGCAAAGCAGTGTTGCTTTAAGAAGAGCATGCAGATTTAACAACACAATCAAACTAAATATAAATGGAACACTTGCAGGTTACTTGCCTGGTCCCACGCTTTTAATGATATCATATCTGCATCTGCTGCAAACCAAGCTTCCATTCTACATATGTACCATTGCATGACTTCATGGGCAAGCCCTTCTTGCCTGCATCATAAAAATGATATCGTTAGCACCGGCATGAAGATGCACTCGAATAGTTATTAGAAATGAAGCATACATCTTCAAATTGTTAATTCAGCAATGCAAGAGGACCTTAAATCTGGATTCCTTTCCAAGACAATAGAGATGGCTTCAAGAAGAGACATGTCCTGACTATGTTCATCCCTTATTTTTTCTGTCTGCAACACTCAACAAAGTATCCAGTTCAAAATAATGGGAATCAGTAACTATGTTTAACTTGACATTTCATGAATCATAACACCGGGCACAAAAAGAAACAGACCCTTACTTTTTTGCTTTTGTTAGTGAACATATCACCTACTGACAAGAATAGTAAATATAACAAAAAGAACATATCACTAGTTAATTAGTAACTCTAGTTCAGGTGCATTATCCGCTACCAAGATCTGCTTGAGAAGACAGCATGAACCCAGCCAATCACCGGTCATTTATCTCCATTAGTAGATAGTGAAAGGTCACAAGCCTTCATGGTTAAATATCCAGCAGTTTATTGTAAAACAGAAGGTTGAAACAATGAAGAATAATTTGGAAAGATGGGATTTTGCAGAAATTGAGACAGGAGCTTGACAAGCTTTTTCAGAGGAAGATTGAGGAGCCTAAGCTGGACATTCCTGCTGAAGGATAGGGTGTTGTCACTGCTGCCCTTGAATTGCTGCACAGCCTAAATGTACATGTCTAGCAACGATAATAAGGAAGGCGGAGGGGCACTGTACGGGCAGTTTTTCTGTTGCCATCAGTTTTCTTGTGATTACTTCATTTTCCACTGGATGCTTTTTAGTGATAGGCAGACGGGGCATCCCCTATTGTAGTGAGGAGAAACAATTCTATACAACAGCCCTTGCTTGTGGCTGATTTTTTCCCCCAATGAAAGCTGATTATTTTGGATCACAAGGCTTTTAAATGCTATCCGGGCAAATGAAATGGTGGAAGGAAATGAGAGAAAAGCCCTTGAGCTGGCTTGCGCATCCAACACTTTTATGGCCGGGAGTGTACGCTCTTTCTTTTGCTGGCGTTTACCCTTTTCCAATCATCTGCCAAAAGCTTCTGAGGCAAGAACAAATATTAAAGGTCTCCTCATGAGCTTTTGAACAAATATTCATGGCATTTTAGAAGCTTCTTCCTATACGAATAGCTCAAAATCAAGTAGATTCTCCTTATTATGCGAGATAACTCATATGTGAGGCAACTCAAGTGCCATCGCACTACCAAGCTTTCATGGTTAACATCTCATTACCGACCAAGATCTCGACTGGATGTCTCCCCCTCTTGTAGGGCCTCAAAGGCATCCTCTTTGTGTGATGCTTGTGGCCTACCTTGACACGGCCATGGCTCTAATACCAATTTAATACCGCCTAAAATGCAAGGCATGGTAATTTAATACCGCTCTAATACCAACATTTTGGAAACAGAAGGTTGCTCCAATATTATCGAGAATAGTTGAATCAGTGCAACTCCTTCTTTGAGGAGTTCCATGATCATTCAAAGCAGGACAGAAATTATCCAAAATAAACAGATCCTTCCGTCTACAAGGTGATTGATTCCTAGACATTGCAGTTCATGCCACTAACTGAATGGTCGATATCATCCAATGCATCAGGGCTTTCATACATACAGCATCCTATCTATAGTGTAGCCCAAAATCCACCAGATCAGCTACCTATAGCATATAATTAACGGCCGACAGACACTATAACAGACCACTGCTTTCTTAAATCGGAAATGTCAGAATGTGGAGACAGATGGAGATTACATAACCACAGCCGAGACCGTCCACATAGGAAGACTGGAAGTTAGACGAAAGCAATGGTGAGTTAAGGAGACACAGGCAAGGGAGATGACTTATAAGGAAGAAACATCGAGGGTTTTGGAATGAAACACGGCAGCGAGCAAAAGGGCAAGTTGTCAAGTAAGGCCCAAGCATATAGCAATTTGGGCAATATTACTTTCCTTGCAAAAAATAAATGGGTTTTTAATAAATAAATATTATTTTTCTTGTAAAAAGTAAATAGTAAAAAAAATTACTTTCCTTGCAAAAAAAATAAAATATTCTGTAGCTAATCGAATGAGGCTATTAATGATGTATTTTAAACAACAAAATTATTTTTTATTGCTAATTATAGTCGCTATAATTAATATTTTAAAAAATAGGAAAATAAAAAATAATGTAATTGTATCTATTGTTTAAAAAATATATTATTTATTTAAGTAATGAGTAAATAATATTTCATATTATATTTTAAGATATCATATAATTTTATACAATAAAATTTAGATTTCATAAAATCTATAAAAGATAATAACCTCATAAAAATTATTACAAAAATTATATTTTTAAACTTTATACAACATAAATTTTGGTTACATAAAAAAATAACTTTTTTCAACAAAAAATTAGTAAAATAAAGTGTGTTGATCCAATTTTTAGCAACCATTATTTACAAGAAAATTTTATTTAGTTGTTAAAAATTTACGACAAAAAATTCTTATAACAAAATACCAGCTTGGTTGTAAAAAGTTTAATACTTTGCAACAAAATTAATATCCTTACCTATGATAAATTTTTTAGCAAAAAAATTATTTTTAGTTGCTAAATTTTGTTGCTTAAAATTAATTTTGTTGTAGTGTCTCCATCTAGTCCATCTTTATCTTTGGCCGCCTCATCCCCCTCATTGTAATAATTCATTGCCTCTTCTTACTCTTTCATCCACTCATTTTCCACCTTTTATATTGAAATATTTTTTCTTTTAATAATGGAGATAAGTTTTAGATTATGATTAGACATCGAATTAAGGTTTTGAGGTGTTTGATTGAAATCAGAAGAAGTAGAGGGCATTTTTGTCCAAAAATATCTTCCACCATTTGTTTTGTAATAAAGCCAAATCATGGGTTTCATTTTGTAACTTTATAAAACTTATAGGGTCTATTTAAAAAATATCCAAAATAAAATTATGAAAAATTATAGGTTTTATTTGACAAATTCCTCATATAATGCACCAAAACATTTTTTCACTATGAGATTGCTAAATAGGAGACCGGGTGGAATTGATTAACGAGGCTAACAATCCGGGAGATGCTTGATGCATAGTAGAAGGCATGCTTAGCATTCAAGGACTTCTATATTAACTAAGCAGATTTTACCTTTTTAAATATGAGTTGGGATTCGATGCTATTAGTATGAAATGGGATTTTGGGCTATGTCCTTTCATTTTGAGTCTATCATAATATTGTGATTAAATTTAAACAATTTATTATATTTATTACCATTAATTTAATAAAAAATGAACAGCCATTGTGATTAAAAACTCAACTGCACTCCACCATTCAAAAAAAATATAATTCTTTCTGGTAAATAATTATTTAAAGTCCTCATGTAATTTTGTATTGAAATCATTTAAAATATGTTATAATTACTCATCTATGTAGAAGAGACACTTTAAGCAGAATATATATTAGCTATCCTTTTATGAGTTACAAAATTCATTAGAAAAATTTAAATAGATTTATTTATAATTTTAAGAATTTTTATTATTATGGTTTCCCAAGTTTGGAATTGAGATGATCTCTAAGATTATAATTAAATATATGACAATAAATATAATCCAATCACAATATTAAGTTGGTGCTATTGGCAACATTGAAATATTTTCTTATAATTAAATGGCACTTATGAGGGTATTACAAAATAGATCTGTAATTTTTTGTAATTGTATTTTAGTGCATGTGTTTTAATTATTTGCAAAATAAAACCTATAAGTTTTCTCAAAGATACAAAATGAATCCCGTGGTACAACGCCTTTGCAAAATGGACTATAGAAAATAATTTTAGATAAAAATACCCTCTTCTTTTTATTCTTTCAATCAAATACTTCAAAATCCTAGCCATGCCTAATCATAATTTGAAAATTTATTTCCATTATTAAAATAAAAAATCATTTCAATGTAAAGGATGGAAGGCAAGTAGGCCAAGGAGGTAGGAAGTGGTTAAGATGATGAGGATGAAGTGACCAAAAATGAAGATGGATTGGATGGAGCGGTGGTGCAAAGGCAAAAGGAGTGGAAAAAGAGAAGGCGATGTAGATAAGCTTCAAGAAGGAAAAAGTGGGAGGGGCCGGAGGGGCCGGAGGGGGAGGTAGCAGAGATGAGTTCAAAGGATGATAAATAGGGAGGGGTTGCGGTGGTGGCAGTGATAGGGCTAGTGTGCAGGTTCTTCCTCCTATTATTGTTGCTGCCTGCAGATTGTTCAACACTTAGTCATTCCTAGTAGATCACTATGGTACTTTTGGATTTCTATATCTGAAATTGGTTGGAGTTTCACAATGGAGAGGATGAAGCAATTTAGGGGCATTTTTGATATTTTTTAAACAATTAAAGGGCACTTAGCTTGAAATCTGTAGGTTGTCTGATGAATGTAAATGTTAGGGTTCATTCTACAACTTATAAGATCTATTTTGCAACAGCGTAGAAAGTAAGCACAGGGAAACAAAAATTAAAAATGAAAGTGACAGCCTAGAAAAGTAAATTATTATTTTAAAGTCATAAGTCGTTTGTAAGCCCGTATCCAAACAAGGATAGTGTGTATCTTTAAAAATCACATCAGGGAGGTACCTTGCCACACTATATTATGACCCTTGCAGCCCAATTGCCACACTACATTAACGGTCGCATAGCCGCCCAAGGTGGAATCCATGCACAACAGCCTGGACAGCCCCAGTTCCATGGCCAAAGCCCATAAAAGTCATTTTCGTGTAGGCCCTAGGATTTGGACGGTTGGGATTGTCTTGCATGTTTGCCAACTGCGTCTGAGCTGTGGGGAACATACCATCATTTTTAGCTGTGGCCAACGTTTCCAACTACATGGCTGGAAGATG